>OX411761.1:22697260-22931680 GCA_948252205.1 Orthosia incerta
TTCAACCATGATTATCAAGCTTCTAACACCCTTTCTCAGTACAGTCATAACGACAAACTATACTCTATCATGCAAATCAGCGATTACAAGAACTCGCTAATTGTCGGTTTTACATAAAACAATTGCCTTACGCGTCTTAACAACTGTCACAATTTATACCAATTATCTATTTGTTGGGCAACCTTTGCCCATCTGTGGGCATAACTCATTGCCTCCGCTCTTATCTTCAAGGGTGTAATTTATAAGTGTCGATGCATTTTTATTCGAGCAATTTAAGTTAGAATTGTAACGCGTGAGTGAGAAGGTGTTGAGTATGTTTGATAAGCTTATACCGGTTGTCGAATTAAAGGTTTAGGAGTGAATAAATAGTTGAAAAGTTTTGGTTTGGTTGCTTATACTGTCAGTCTGTACTCGTTCTATTGTAGGTGAATCAAACAGGAGCAAAAACAAAACTATCTACTGGGTAGCAAGAGAACGAGAGATACGACGATGCTTATTGCCACAGTGGTCAGAAAACAGTATTACTTTTTACAAGACTGTTCCTTCTTGGGACGTTGGAAAGGTCATATTTGATAAGCCTATGACCCTAAACACACCCTAAACACCAATGTGCTACTATCAAGTGTATAGTTTTCATAAAGGCACATGTTAAATTCTAATAATCAGCTATATTTAGAATAGAAGCCGTCCACTTTGTATTTGGAAAAGCCTAGAAAGATGATGAGTTACCAAGAAGCTCCGTGGTACCATGTCTGACAATTTCGACGGATTTGTAAAACGTATTTTAAGCGCTCTAACACCTACTCGAAAATGCGTTGAGTAAAATATCCGGCCAACTCGCATGAACCTCAACACTTGGACCCCACACCGAGTCATCGGCGAGTCAGTTCGTCAAACGCCGTTGGTTCAGCTTTTCAATTGAGTCCCATCATCTCGTGAGTCAAACGCATGCGTCATTTATGTGGTATGCTCCTCTTGGAACCTCACAATATCATGTGCATCTATAATAGTGTAGTGACTGCAAAGAAGTTTGTAATCGTGATAGATTTTATCTGCCATTGAGAATAGATTTATTGTATTTTTTATTTATTAAGACTGAGCGACACCTGGGTATATATCAAATGTATAGGTATCAATATATCCTTAGACTTACACAGTCACTAATTACAGGCTAATCAGCAGTCTCAGACATACATAATTTTTTATCTGACATTCTAGAATGGTAATTAAGACTTGCATTATTTTTATTGACATTTGCACATATTTTATTGTTTTTTTAAATTTGATAATCTAGAATAATTATTTTGAACTGTGTTCCATACAATATTTGCATGCCATTACCAAGGCAAACATGACGTTCCATAATCTTTGTATATTAACAACTCTTCATGCTGGCAATTTGTTATGTATGTATGATACTCATGTTTGAGCGAATAAACAATGATTTGATTTGATTTTTCCTCTGGCATTATCTTTTTCTTCTATTAGCCTCATCAAATTCACTTCTTTTATATTCAAAATATCATTCACTATTCTAAAATCCACCTATGTTGCCAATTCCCAGTATTGAGACGGGAAACACTTCTCCACAAAGATCACAACAGGCCTTCTCTCTGTGAGGGAGGTTGGATTTCACAATTGCTCCGAAAGTCCCTTTGGAATACGTGTTTCCAGTTTATGCAGAAAATGTAAGGGACAGAAGTAACTCCATTCTATCAGTGGGGCTAGCTTCGTTACGGACTTAAATAGGAAAAAATCTGCACATGTCAGAATATAAGCGTTTATTTCCTTTGACGTCTGGTAATTTAATCAGCCCATCATCACTGAACTTTGCCCAATCATCTCATGAGTCAAACCTTGTGTCACAACTACGGTATGCTGCTCATGAAGCCTTATAGGTTCTGTGAACTGCATACTGCATCGGCAATAGATGACTATGCATTATTTATTATTTGATGACTAATATATGAGACATTTTATTTGTTTTGTAACCAACAGGCCGATACATATAAATCTATCTAGTCCCTGGTCTGCATCATAAATCGTCTGTTTAGTAATAAATTGTGTTTGACATCATGCCGTCTCTATATGGTCGTAAATGTTCCTCAAGCCGTGCTATGGCGGTCAGTATTTTGACCACGACATGAGTATTTTCTCATAATATGTGTAGTTCATTCAAATATAAAAAAGTGCTCTAAAGCCAAACGGCAGTCACTTCTTCTGAAAAACAATTCAATATATTCTTATAAGATGAGGATTCAGAAATTTGTAGATAGTAAAATACTTGAACATCTTATTTCAGGTCATCATCCTCTACACTTACGCAAATTGATTTGAGATAGACGTAACATTTCTTTTGCTTCCGTTTATCGTTATCAAACATCATATCAGTATTCGTCTCTTTTCTAGTCATATCATGTTTCACACAAGCACTAACATCTAAATCTAATTCAAAATATCAGAAAAGAACTTCGAAAGCAACAACTGTCATTCGTTTTACAAGCTTTTCCTCTGACAGATCAGAAATTATTTTTACAAAATCTTCATAAGAATTTGAGTGAAACTCCCAAGTCCGAAGCGGAGCATATCAGCTAGCAACTTATTCATTGTCATAACATCAAATCTGTTAGGATCTGTAGTGACATGCACTCCGATGCTCCGTGCGATACTAACTATAATTATAGCAATATGTACTGTCATGCTGTTGTTATGTAGAGTAGGATGCATTTTTATAGTATGTAGGTATTTTTTACGGATAGGCTCGCGCTTGACCACCATTTCACCTGATGGTAAGCGATGATGTAGTCGACGGAGAAGCACACTTGCCTAGAGTTAACTGACTTATGGAATTCCACTTCTACTGTGTGGTGGGATAGACCACGAGGGCAAAACTGAGGGCAAAAGCTGGTGAAAAAAATTGTAGTATAAGGTCCTGTGTGTTTCCCGATAGCTACAACCTTGGAGTTTTTATGTCAAGATTGAAGTGGTTACTTCTGCGATGGTATGGTGATGTCATTCATGTTGAAATGTGAATCGTACTGGCTGCATTATGTTCTTTATTTAATTTTATGTTTTTTACCTTATGACTGTACTTGTCACAATTGATTGTCACTCTTAATAAAAATTATTACAACAATCGGTTATGGGCCGACAAAAATAAATTGTAATAATTTATTTTGTACGTAAACATATTTAAAATAGCGTAAAATATTTTTTTGCGTAATTAACTATGTCAGTTGGTGATAATATGGCTTCTGCTCCCTCTACATACGCCGGTTCCGGAGCATCATTAATGTCCATAAAAAGTTTACATGGAAAGGATGGTTACGCTCAATGGAAATTTAAGATGCGCATGTATCTACTGCATGAGGACTTGTGGTCAGCAGTTGAGGGTTATAGTGCTGAAGATACTACATCGGTTACCCTGAGGAAGACTAGAGATTTGAAGGCGTTAACCAAGATGTGTCTTACATTGGAAAGCGGAGCAATCACTCACGTACGTGCCTGTAAAACTGCTAAGGAGGTATGGGATACTCTAGCTAATGCGTACGAAGACAAAGGTATGGGTAGACAGTTGGCGTTAGAACGAAAGCTTTATAGATACGAGTTGCAGAATTTTCCTTCCATCGAAGAGTATATTAATGCTGTTACTGGCACTGCACAAGATTTGGCAGATATAGGCCGAAAAATAGACGATTTATCCATAGGCGCAATTTTACTCGGTGGTCTTCCAAAAGAATTTGATCCCCTTGTGATGGCCTTAGAAAATGCTAATATAGAAGTTTCGTCAGAATTAGTTAAAAGGAAGTTACTCAATGAAAGTGCTAAACGTGAGTCTAAAGAGTCGGCTCTTGCTGCAAATAATGTAAAAGGCAGGAACATTATTTGTTATAATTGTCAGGAGCCAGGACACAAAAGTCCTAAATGTCCACACAAAAGGAAAGTGAAAAAGGTCAAACAGAAAAAACTTCAAAATGTCGTAGAGTCTACACTAATATCAGCCTATGGTGTTGGAGGAAATTTAAGTCCTACGGAATGGTACGTAGACTCTGGCGCTTCCACACATATGACATGTCAGAAAGAATGGCTTACCAATTTTAACCCTACGGTTGACAGCAAAGAAATAACTTTAGCAAATAACAAGAAGGTTATTTCGTCTGGCATTGGTGAAGTGTTGCTTTTAAAAGACAATAAGTTAAAATTAAATGGGATTAAAGACGTTCTATATGTTCCCGAGTTAAGTACCAATTTAATTTCTGTTAACAAGGCTGTTGAAAAGGGTATAACTGTTATTTTTAATAGGGAAGGTTGTTCGATGTACAAACATAACGATGTTAAAATAATTGGCAAAACGATAGGCCACGCTTCATGCAACGTTGGTGGGTTGTATAGATTGGATCATGTTCCCATTTATCCAGAAAGCGCGATGGCTACTGAAGCTTTAGCTAGTTCTTCGGACCTGTGGCATCGCAGGCTAGGCCATCTGTGCCGCGCTGCTTTGGAACATCTGCGACGTGGTCAAGCTAAAGGTATTGAATTTTCTTCTTTAGATAAAAACCCTTGCGTAGCCTGTATTGAAGGAAAACAGAGTAGAAAACCCTTCAAAACTATTGATTACAAGAAAGGCAGCAGAATGTTGGAAGTTATACATTCTGATGTGTGTGGTCCTTTTGATGTTGTTTCTTTAGAATCGAATAGATACTTACTTATTTTTGTTGACGATTTTTCTAGGATGGTTTTTTCTTATTTTATTCGCTGTAAGGCGGATGTAAAGAAAACATTTTTAGAATTTGAAGCTCTTGTTGAGAATGTGACCTCTCTTAGAATAAAGAACTTGCGTACCGACAACGGGGGTGAGTACGTCAATGCTGAATTCGAGGCTGATCTAGCTTCCAGAGGAATTAGGCATCAGACTACTGTACCATATTGCCCGGAGTCAAATGGAATTGCCGAAAGAACAAATAGGTCTTTAGTAGAGAAAGCTAGGTGTATGTTGCAAGACAGTGGCCTACCTAAAACTTTCTGGCAAGAAGCGGTTCGAACAGCTACTTATCTTAAAAATAGAAGTCCACACAGAGCTCTAGAAAATCGTACCCCTTATGAGTTATGGTATAACAGAAAACCTGACATTGCTCATTTACGTGTTTTTGGTTGTCGTGCATACGTACATGTACCCGCTTGCGATCGCCAAAAGTTAGACCCAAAAGCAAAACAGTACATATTCGTTGGTTATTGTGATGACAACAAGTCGTACAGGTTCAGAGATCCTACAAATATTAGGAAATCCATTAAAGGACGGGATGTAATATTTTTAGAGAATTGTTTTTCTAATCCCAAGATGAAGGATGAGTCACCCCGTCACGATATTATTTTCTCTTCTGATACGAATAATTTACAGGTGCAAAGCAGCTCAGCCTTGAATAACGATCCTGTAGCAAATACAAGTAGTGCTGCTGCCGTACCTGCAATACCACCTCTCCTTATTGGCGATCCTCTTCCCGCAACTTCAATAGTTCCTGTCGAGGAAGAAGAGGAGCATGTGGAATCTGGTAGAAGGTACCATTTGAGGGATAGAAAACCTGTAAATTATCGCTGTTCTGTCTGTTGTTCGACGATGCAAAGTGGTGAGTTAACCGATGAACCTTATTCTTATTCTGATGTTTTTTTACGTCCTGACAAAGCTAAGTGGATAGCTGCTATGGAAGACGAATATAACTCTTTGATGACCAACGGTACTTGGACCTTAGTAGAGAACAAAGGTCAGAAAATTATACCGTGTAAATGGGTCTTTAAATTAAAACGTGACTCTGAAGGTAACATCAGTAGATACAAAGCACGTTTGGTAGCAAAAGGTTTTCATCAGAGTTACGGAATTGACTATGAAGAAACCTTTTCGCCGGTAGTTCGTTATTCGTCGCTAAGAGTTTTGATTGCGCTAGCAGTTGAACAGAATTTGAAAATGCATCATTTAGACATAGACACAGCTTTTCTTTATGGGAAATTAGAAGAGAAGGTGTTCATGACACAACCTGAAGGCTTTATAGCTGAAGATGAGGAGAAGAAAGTGTGTCAATTGAATAAATCACTTTATGGTCTCAAACAAGCCGCTAGAGCCTGGAATAAACGACTAGATCAGGTACTTCTTGACTTAGGCTATAACAGATTACAGTCTGAGCCCTGTATTTATTTGAAAAGAAGTTCTGTTAGTATTGCTATTCTAGCAATTTATGTTGACGATTTAATATTTATTTACGACAAAGAAATCGAGTTATCTTATTTGAAGGACGGTCTGACCAAATATTTTGGTGTCAAGGATTTAGGTGAACTTAGTTATTGCCTTGGTCTGCATGTCGTTAGGCAAAATGAAACTAACGATGTGAAGGTAGATCAAAAGCGATATATATTAGAGACGTTGAATCGTTTTAATATGTCGGAGTGCAAAACTGTCCCTACTCCTATGGACGTTAGTGTTGACCTGCGTTCTCAGTCGGAACCAGCTGTCAATGTTCCCTACCAAAACTTAATCGGTTGCCTTATATTTCTAGCAATAAACACTAGGCCTGATATTTTGTTCGCCGTTACTTTTCTGAGTCAATTTAACAAGAACCCTATGCAGGCGCATTGGACTGCAGCTAAACGTGTCTTGCAGTATTTAAAAGGTACGTTAGATTATGGTCTTACATTTAAAAAGATTGGAGAACCTTTATGTGGTTTTGTCGATGCTGACTGGGCCAATGGTAATGACAGGAGGTCGTACACAGGTTATATTTTTAAATTAGCTAATACACCAGTGTCATGGGAATGCAAAAAACAGCCCACAGTTGCCCTGTCATCCACAGAGGCCGAGTACATGGCTTTAACCAGTGCTTCTAAGGAAGCTGTGTATTTACAGCGCTTAATTGGTGAGATTACAGGTGAGTCTTTTGTGGTTACTCTTTGTAATGATAATCAAAGTGCACAAAAGTTGGCACAGAACCCAGTTCATCATAATCGGACAAAACATATTGACGTCCGGTATCACTTTATTCGAGAACTTGTCGAAAGTAACAAAATTAAGCTGTCGTATTTGCCTACTGATAGGATGTTAGCGGATATTTTGACCAAAGGGTTGAATCGTTGCAAACATCAACTTTGCGTGTCTGATATAGGTTTGATGATATCTTAAGATGTTTTTTTGTACTAAATTGTTTACTAGTGATATGCTCTCGTGTTTTTTCTATGAAATGATTGTAAAGTACAGTCAGGTCGATTGATATGTGACCCTGTTAGTACAGTCAACCAAATAATTTTGTGGCCATCTCGATTAAAGGGAGGATGTTGAAATGTGAATCGTACTGGCTGCATTATGTTCTTTATTTAATTTTATGTTTTTTACCTTATGACTGTACTTGTCACAATTGATTGTCACTCTTAATAAAAATTATTACAACAATTCATCGTAGACTACATCATTGCTTAATATCATAATGGTCAAATGCAAACATATCAATCGTGAAAAAAATATCTTTAGCTTCACTCAAGACATAAATATGCATTCACTGTCGCCAAAGAGAATAATCGTCGTTGACTGTCACAATAAAACTAAAATTTCTCACAAGAAGTGCATCCAACTCATTGTTACCAATTGTTCTTTACAACTAGGTTAACCAAATGATATAAATAGAAACTATAAACATTTCTATTGGTCCTTAATATATCATAAAATATGAATACTTCAGTATTACCTAGTTTTAGGACTATAATCTTCAAGTAATGGTCTATTTACCGGTAAAGAATGGACTAGACTTATTGATGATAAACACAAATAAATATATATAACTATATCTATGATTATATCCACAATATCTATTTGTCTGTCAACTATATCTGTTCATATTGACATTATGTCTATTAGAATGTACACAATATCTATTTTATGAATTATTATCTGGGTTCCATCAGATTGAGATTTTCGTCTGCAAGAAATTATTCATTAAAATATCTTAGAGAAAAGAACCAATAAATGCAGCAAAGATGAAACATAAGAAAGCTAACCAAACATTTAGTGTATCGTTAAAAAATTGAAATTACAAAATTAATTTCATTGAGTAAAACAGTACACGGTGAAATTTAAACGAATGGCCAATGAAAATTCAATAAGTATGTTATTTCGAGAAGCGGGTTAAGTGTCTCAGCAAGCGGACTTGTTACACGTTTGAGAACAAGCTGTAGCTATTTAGACGGTAGACAGTGATCGAAGATTTGTAAGGACACGTAATATTTTTATATTCAGATCATGGTGAGAGTTAGGAATGCCTTCCATTCTAACTGAAAGCAACTCAATATCAGTATGTTCATCAAAGAATTTGACCTCTATATATCTGTGACCACCACTATTCAGTATCATCTTCTAATTTGAACGGATCAAGAATAATCCATCCTGAGAATATTATAAAAGGTTTAGAAAAATAACTAAATACTAAAGTAAATATGTCAATCAGGGACTTCTATCAGGCAATTCTTCTGTCTTATCTGTTATTATTATTGTTAGGTATTTTATAGCTTGAGATAATCGAATCCACTTGAGCTTTTGACCACCTAAGACACCGTCCTAAGAAAGCATAATTATTATGAAAACATATTTCTAAATCCAAGATTAAATATCTATAATTTAAAAAAAAACCCTAACCACTAAATTTAAAATTAACTGAAATGATAAAACACTCAACATCAAAAAAAGAGTTGTGTAACAATTTTTCCCCAAAAGTGTTACACAGTGATATCTCAAGTATGTTTACTAAAGGATTATTACGTTTTATAAAATCGTGAGGATTTTATGGTCATTACATCAAGATAAGGTTTCTTTTTAGATAAAGTGCAGTTTTTGGGCCTCTCCAACGTCTTTTATGATATTAGTAAGAGGAATCTTGTTATCGCTTTGAAATACAAATTCTTCTTAATTTTACAGCTGTTCTATAATGTTAAGATTCTGAGAAAGTGCAGAATAAACTTAAGTGATAATAAAAATAATGTGTTAAAAACAAGAGTTTCTTGTTAAAATTTAGTAGTCATTTGCAGTAATTTTATTAGTGTTTCAAGCCATCATATACATTTTCCTACAATATTTAGAACTCAAACTAAAAGTTATGAAGCATGGAAAGTGTTTTCAATATAGGTTAACCCGTTTTATGACATGTCCATTAAGGCTAAATTATCTGACCCCGAAAATTTGTCAGTCGTTTAAGCATAGAATAATTTTATAGATATTGTCTAACATGAGAATGGCACTTTTTTAGAAGTGTATCTACACTAATTCTATTGCTTATAACAACGACCTTAGAATGTGTTTATATTTTAATAAGTACTTTCTAATTTTCTTATTTTCAAAGTTTCGTTTTGCTATATTGTTTGTAAAATCAAGATTAACTATGCATCTAGTATTAGCACTTTCACGTAGTAGGTAAAACAACCTACTACGTGAAAGTGGGTAAGCTTATTTCTAATAATTTCTATAGATAAGTCCAGCGTTACTGCTGACCATGAGATCCTAGGTTAGTTCCCCGGTTTGGGTAAAGTGTTATTTGGTTTTTCCATCGGGAATTCCTTAGTAGCAGCCTGGAAACTGGATTTGTGCCAGGTTGATGGCAATAGGCGCGCCAGGTTGATGGCAATAGGCGCGCCAGGTTGATGGCAATAGGCGCGCCAGGTTGATGGCAATAGGGACTTAAAACGTAACTAGCATAATGTAGCATGTACCTTAGGAGCACTTCTGCCCAACACTTAGCGTGATCACGGGGTTAGCGCTAAGAAAGAAAATTGGTTCTAATAAATCTCACTAGGTGGCGCGATTTGTTTTGGATTGTGTGTGAAATTAACATTTTCTAGAATTGAACATAAAAATTGTATGTTCTTGGTTCTTGTTAAATCAACTCTCCTAAGCACAAAATTATGGAAGATTGGGCTTTTAATTCACATTTCAAAGATTATTTGAACGGATCATTTAAAATTGATGCCAATAGATGGCGCAGTTTTAAATTTCTGAGGCATTCCACTCGATTGTTTAAATTTGTATTGTAAATTTGTAACACATATTGGTGCAATGAAACTTTAAAAACGTGCAAAAATACTATACAACAAATCGTCACTGTATTTAAAGAACAATATATCAAAGAATTCCAAGAACCAAGTAAACCCTTTTACTTGCAAGTCACTGCTAACACCATCTATCTATCGCCGTAGAAGGGAACCGAACGCGATTGATGTTTACAAAATAATCAGTTTAATTAGATGAAAAACGCTAGTTACGTCGGCACGGTTTCTTTGTATGGGATGAGGCTATGCTAGTATTGTTATTATCTGAGGGCGTGATGTTATGTTATGTCTAGAAAATAAGTTGAGCGTCATATATATTGATATGTAGATGCATCTGGCTGTTCAATTATACCTAAAGCCCATACCTGGAATACCAGATGAATAACTGGAACAAAGTTCTCAATACAATGCGTATCAGAAAATCGTTCATTCAAATCAAAGTGTGACCCACTTTGAGTGGCAACGATATCAAGTAAGTGTTGAGTCGTTGAGTCATGAGCAACTTATTATTGTGGACAATGATACGGGCTACTTATCTGGGAGTCGTGAGCTTGTGTGAAAAGGGGAATTTATTTTAACTTTGACGGTTTGGGTAGAATTTTAAGTGGTTCTGATGTTTTGGGAGTGTGGTCGAAAAAGATTTGGGGACAAAGAAATTTTGGGGTCGATTTACCTAAAGTTTCACAGCAAAAAGTATATCTCAATCCAAGTAAAGTAGTTAAGACCACTGCTATCGATGCCATTCTTTACTTTTTATGCCAGCTTTTAAGCTGCCTGTCCACTTGGCATGGAGCGGAGCAAAGAGGAGCGGAGCCAGCCAATCGAATTGCATAAAAACTTCGATTGTGAGAAGACGCAGAGGTTGCTTGAAATAAACGTCCAAACTTCACTTAAACTCTTTATTAACAGTAATGCTTTTGGCCATCTTTATTTGCAGTAATTTATCTTTTTTATTGAGGCTCACAGAGTTGCCAGTTAAAAAGGGTGACCTGCAGCCTACTTGCGTAAGTGAATTCGGCAAGACACAGGGATTGACCGCCATCAATCGATCAATCACATAGACGGAAATCCACATCGCGTCTTTCATCTCGCATGTGATAGGTCGATTAATGGCGGTCAAACCCTGTGCCTGGCCGAATTGCCCAATGTACGAGCAAACCCGTACATTTTGTATTGTTAAGTAATAATGCTGACGCTTGCACTCACGATGCGGTGCATCGCGTTCATTTATAAACTAATTACTTTAGTGCCAATAAATCCGTGTAATAGTAAACATCGTTTTACTTAATCAATTCCCTAACCTGGGTCGCGGCGCGGTACTCATAACATTAACTAACTAAGGTGTAAGGTGAACACTGTACATCTTTATGGTCCTTCGAGCCAACGAGCGGGATCATTAACGCGAATAATCAGTGGACATTGAGTCAATTCGTGTGAGTGGTTCCATATCAGCAGCAGCTGTGGAGTTGCAGTTCAGGGAGTAAACAGCAGCCTTGAGCGCAATCAACATACCCACCATACAGCAGAATCAAAGTAAGATCTTTCCTTTTTATTGCTTGACCTAACAATATGAGCCAAACAATGGAGGATCTTCTGGCCAACCAGAAACGAATCATGGTGGCCATGAACCAACTTTTATCAAACTTTAAGAAAGATGGTCAGGAACGCAAAACTCCTGACTACATCAAACGTAAATTGGAAACTTTAGACTCCTACTGGCAGGAGTTTCAATCTAATCACGATCAGTTAAACCCATTTGGCAACAAATCGATTGAGTATTTTGCATTGAATCACTATCAACAAACTCAGGGTATCTATCTTTCAACGCGTGAATTTATCAAAAGTGTAGGAACTCCGTCTATTTTAAAACCCGCAACATCATTAGCCGGCACGATCAGGGCCGGCGTGGACGAGACCCTTAAGAACAGGAATCCCGATGACAGCGAGGCTACGACCTTTCTTGAAACGCCCAAAGTCAAGTCTCAGGGCACCAACAGCAAGTTGGACGAATTACTGAAGAAGCAGACCATCAATTTTAAGGCTTTCTATCGAACTGTGGCGAACATCAACATCGATGCCATAACTGAGAAATGGGAGTTTCAAGATACGTTGAAAACATTGGAAGCGAGGTGGTCGGACATTGACACGCTTCACTGGGAGTTGGAAGGTGAACTCGACGGGCAAGATGATTCGTATGAGGACAAGTTTACCTCGTATGAAATGACGTACAACAACATGAAGAAGTCTCTGAACAGTAAATTGTGGTCTGTATCACACCGAGAACATTCTACACCAAAGATGGAAGTGCCTACGTTTAATGGCCATTATCAACACTGGGTATCCTTTAAAGACTTATTCACGGAGGCTATCCACAACAATCCGTCGCTCTCTCAAGCTCAAAAGATGCAGTACCTTAAAGCTAAACTGAAAGGGGAAGCCGAAGGTTTAATACACCATCTTCAGATCAGCTCTGAAAACTATTCAACGTGTTGGGAAATCCTTAATCATAGGTATAACAACAAACTGCTTATATTCACCTCACATATGAATACTCTAACCAACCTTCCGGTCATGCAACAACCTTCAGTCTTTCATGTGAAACGCATCCACGATATAACTATCGAATGTGTCAACGCTATAAAGAACATGGGAGCAGACGTAAGCACATGGGACCCCATAATTTGCTATTTGATGTCGAATAAATTAGATGCTAACACGCATTCCGAATACATCGCATCTCTTAAGCAACCTCGTGAACTGCCCATTTTATCAGACTTTTTGGACTTCCTGGAAGCCAAGTTCACGACTATGGAGTCATCGCGGCATTTTGCGTTGGAATTTGGAGATTTCTGATCTTGTTTGATCAGAAATCTCCAAATTCCAACGCAAAATTAGCTAAAGATAACAATTTTAACAACAAAAATATCAATCGTTATTCGAAACAATCCTATTCGAGCAACAAAAACGTGTCGAAATCGAACGGAAAATTTCACAAAACACGAACTTGCCCATTATGCGAAAATGGTCATGGATTATTCCATTGTGAACAATATATTGGATTGTCCCCAATCGACAAAAAACAATTTGTCGTTGACAACAAGCTATGCGAAAATTGTCTTTTTAGTCATAATGGCAAGGCATGCATTTCAACAAAACGGTGCCATGAGTGCGACGGAAGTCATAACACGATACTTCACGATGCGTTTGCGCAATCCGCAAATGCATTGCCTAACCAAGCAATACCTAAAGCTGGAAATGCACGTACTTTGCCTGAGCAAACTCAGCAACTTAGCACTCACATGGCTCAACAACGTGATTTACCGGAAACATTATTGTCCACAGCCATGATTAAGGTCCAAAAACGTGATGGATCTTATCTTAACATGCGAGCTCTGATTGATCAGGGTTCCCAAACTTCACTCATTACCGAAAATGCCGCACAACAATTGGGACTGTCCCGTCAAAGATGCAAGGGCGTAATAACCGGTATAGGAGACAGGGATAATGCCTGTAAGGGAGTTATAAACATTAACTGCTTATCAAGAAGAGAATCTTACTCTTTTAACACAGATGTTTTCATCATGAAAACTTTAACAAAAAATCTGCCAACTTATACCTTTGCTAAGCCCACGTGGTCTTATTTAGAAAACATAGAACTTGCAGATCCTGACTTTTACGTCAGTCGTCCGATAGATATTTTATTTGGCGCTGACATATATTCAAACATCATTATGGAGGGTACCTGCAGAGTTGAACAAACAACACCCATTGCTCAACAGACTCGGCTTGGGTGGATTCTGTGCGGTAACGTAAACATACTGCAATGCAATGTCGTACAGTTTGATATTGACCAGTTGCAAAAATTTTGGGAAACGGAGGAAATTGCAGAGTCTACTTCGCTTTCATCAGATGATCAAGAGTGTATGCAATTTTACAGCTCAACAACAAACCGATTGCTAGATGGAAGATATGTAGTGAGGCTCCCGCTGAAAACAAATTTAGAAGAACAAATTGGGTAACTCGAAATCAAAGGCCATAGCACAATTTGGTCATTTGGAACGTAAATTAATTAAAAAAGAAAACATCGCAAAAGAGTATAAAACATTCATACACGAGTACCTAGCGTTAGGACATATGAAACCAGCTATTTGTAACTCGAAACTCGAATGTTTCCTGCCGCATCATTGTGTGCTACGTGATGACTCTACAACTACGTCACTTCGAGTCGTTTTTAACGCCTCATCAAAAACATCAAGTGGCCAAAGTTTAAATGATTTGATGCAAAGGGGCCCAAATCTGCAACGGGACCTTCAGTCATTAATACTTAAATGGAGGCAGTATCAATTTGCCTTCACCGCGGACATCGAAAAGATGTTCCGCCAAATTTTGGTCCATAAGAAAGATCAGAGCCTGCAAAAAATAGTTTGGAGAGATAGTCCCCGAGATAAACTACAAGAATATCAGCTGACCACGGTCACGTATGGGACTAAAGCGGCTCCTTTCCTCGCAATGATGACGTTAAAACAGCTGGCGAACGATGAACGCTCCGAATATCAAGAAGCATCTAAAGTCCTCGAAGAGTCGTTCTACATGGATGACCTTCTCCATGGTACTCACAGCGTATCAGCAGCACGCCAACTTCAACAAGATTTAATTGAACTGCTGAAACGCGGGGGATTCAATTTAAGAAAATGGGCTTCTAATGATCCGCATTTACTGCACGATGAAGTCCCATGCCAACAACAAAGCAAAAGCTTTCGACAGCCGGAGTCTACTAAAACATTAGGACTACGCTGGAATCCTATCAAGGATAACTTTACATTTGAGCCAAAAATTGATTCAACAGTCAACAAGGCTACAAAAAGATCTGTGCTATCCGATATCTCCAAGTTCTTTGACCCTTTGGGGTGGCTCACACCTACAACAACAAAACTCAAAATTTTATTTCAACGAATTTGGACTTCACAAATTCAGTGGGATGAGCAGATACCTGAGGAAATTTATGAAGAATGGAATAAACTTAAGGCGGATATCGATCAAATAAGTCAAGCTCAAATACCAAGATGGTTGGGCACAAAACCCGAGCGAAGAGTCGAGTTACATGGTTTCTGTGATTCGTCAACAAAAGCATACGCATGCGTTATTTACTGTAAAGTTTATAACGAACAAACAAGCATCATCTTGGTGGCCGGAAAATCAAAAATAATCCCGGCTAACAAAAACATATCGTTGCCACGATTGGAGCTTTGCGGCGCTCATTTATTAGCAAAACTCATGGCTAAGGTCAAGGCTTCTTTAACTGACTACAACATTGTTATTTATGGCTGGATTGACTCCACAGCAGTACTGGGGTGGCTGCAAGGAGATCCAGGACGTTGGCAAACCTTTGTTGCCAACAGAACACGATTTATAACTGAAATCATGCCTTCTACCTGCTGGCGGTATGTCAAATCTGCCGAAAATCCTGCAGACTGCGCAAGTAGAGGCTTATCGATGTCGCAATTGATTCAACATCCTTTATGGTGGCAGGGACCATCTTGGCTACAAACATTTAAAGCTGATGAAAGAATTGAAGAAATAATCTATACAACAACATTGGAAACAAAATTACAGAAGCAAGCGAACACTGTCACGAAACAAACAGATGACGAAAGTATAATCATGAGCTTATTAAAAAGTCACAGTTCTTTTACCAAAGTTGTACACATTTTAGCTTGGGTGTATAGATTTTTAACAAACAAGCAAAGCAATAAGGAAACTTCCTATCTTACGTTAGAAGAGATAAGAGAAGCAAAAGTGAAGATCATAAAGCAAGTACAGCAGCAGGAATTTGTAGAAGAAATCAAAAGCTTAAAAGAGAAAGGAAAGCTTAGCAACAAAAGCAGAATACTAAATCTAAATCCATTTCTGGATAACATTGGGCTTCTCCGTGTCGGGGGAAGGCTAAGACATGCTCATATTCATGCAGACATGCAACATCCTTTAATTATTCCACAGCGAGGACGTTTAACAGAGCTTCTAATAGAACATGCACACAAGCTAACTTTCCATGGCGGAGCCCGCTTGACATCGGGATTTATCCGACAAAAGTATTGGATTATAGGCGGAAATGAAGCAACGAAAAGGCAAATACGCTTATGCGTTAAATGTAAAAAGCTAAGTCCTAACAAACATAACCAAATTATGGGTGACTTACCTGCAGCGAGAAGCAATCCATCTCGTCCGTTTGACCACACTGGAATAGATTTTACCGGGCACCTACTCCTTAAAGCCAACAAAGGCCGTGGCATAAAAACCACTAAAGGATATGTGTCTGTTTTCGTCTGCATGTCTACAAAAGCAGTACATCTAGAGCTAGTCTCCGATCTTAGCACCTCATCGTTCATCGCAGCTTTACGAAGAATGGCAGCACGTAGAGGTACGCCGAGTCACATTTATAGTGACAATGGACGAAACTTTGTCGGAGCTAACAAGCAAATTCAACAAGAATACCAAGAAATGCAACACATATTTAACAACGAATTTTTGGCTGAAGTAACAGACATGGAAATCAACTGGCATTTTAATGCACCAATCTGGCCTTCCGCAGGCGGTCTTTGGGAGTCCGCAGTCAAAAGTTTCAAACATCACTTTAGAAGAGTTGTCGGAGAGCAAAAGTTAAC
Organism: Orthosia incerta; assembly: GCA_948252205.1. Classification (NCBI taxonomy): domain Eukaryota; kingdom Metazoa; phylum Arthropoda; class Insecta; order Lepidoptera; family Noctuidae; genus Orthosia; species Orthosia incerta. Next base: position 22,713,994 of record OX411761.1, read on the forward strand.
TTACGAAGAGTTGTCAACAGTCCTCACGCAAATCGAAGCATGCCTCAATTCTAGGCCTCTATGTCCCCTCACTGAAGATCCGGAGGACTTAGACTACTTAACTCCATCTCACTTTTTGACTGGCGGTTCAGCACTTACCCTAGTTGAAACAGAAAGGGACTTGAGGACTAGGTGGCAGTTAACTCAGAAAATTTTCGCTGACATCTGGAAAAGATGGCGATCTGAGTATCTAACACAACTAACAACAAGAAGCAAGTGGCGACAGTCTCGTGAAAACATAAACCTAAACGACGTAGTCCTCTTGCACGATGACAACTTACCACCAGGAAAATGGTCTATGGGTAGGATCGTCGATCTACATCCCGGAGCAGATGGATTCGTTCGCGTTGTCAGCTTAAAAACGAAGAACGGAACTCTTAAAAGACCAATTACCAAAATATCAAAGTTACCTGTAAAACAAAATCAATCAGACTCGTCTGAAAACGTCCAGGAAGAGCTGAAGCCAAACAGCGAAAAAACACAACCTCAAAGGAAATCGAAGAGAGTTAGCGTAACAACATTATTTATATCTTTATTATTTTTTATGACAATCGTAACAGGAGGACACTGCGATTTCCAAACAACAAAATTTAGACCTAACCAAGGCCTTTATTTCGATAAATTAACTAACATGCAGATTATACGGGACGAGTGGAAGCTCATTATCTACTACGATATGCAACCTTATTGGGAGGGCATAACAGCTCTCAACAAATACACGAAGTCCCTAGAACAATCATGCAAAACAATACGTAACATTATGAACTGTGATATCATATTATTACAGTTAATTCAAGGCTTCGGTGAACTTGAGTACTACAACCAGATGTTGCTCGGTCAGCACTCAAACGTGCAGCGCGCTAGACAGCGGCGCGGTCTTATCGACGGTGTCGGATATCTCGCGAATAGCCTCTTCGGGGTATTAGATACGAGATTCGCCGATCAGTATCGCAAGGACATAACGTTATTACGCGACAACCAACGTCATATTGCCTCCTACTGGAAAAACCAAACATCGATTATAGAAGTTGAATATAACCTCCTCAAACGAACAGAGCAAACCATGAACAAACAACATAAAATGGTTTCCCAACATATATTTTCCATTGAAAAGGCGCTAAACCAACTTCAATCCGAAACACGAAACATGTCTATCGTAAATGAGCTGACTGTCGGAGCTATTATCGGGAGCAACATGCTACATAACTTGAAGTCATTACAAAGCACCTTACTGGACACTATCACTGACATCTATCACGATCAGTTTAATCCACATCTTTTAACTCCCGTTCAATTGCAAGATCAGCTGAGTACCATCGCTAGTCAGCTCCCTAAGGACGTGACATTGCCTGTAGACAATGTGCAGATGGATTTAAGGAAAATATATAAGCTTCTTAAAGTAAAGGCCAGAATGCTGGCAGAATACCTTATCTTTGAAATTAGGCTTCCTCTTATCAGTAGAGACTCCTTTGAGATATTCAAAATATTTTCCATTCCTCAAGTCAAAGGAACAGACATGGTTAACATCCAACCAATATCAGATTATGTGGCTATAAACTTAAAGAAGGATACCTACTTAACTATGACAGAGAAAACATTAACATCATGTCTCATATCAGATGCATATCTGTGTCATATTCAGAGACCTATTTATCATCTAAATGGAGATAAAGATTTCTGTCAGACCGAAGAGCTTGAGTGCGAGACAAAGATCTCTCCTTGCAAAAACAGCTGGTTTGAAAGTAACACAATTAACAACTACATCTATTTTTGTTGCGATCAATGCTCTTTACGTATAATGTGCGAGGATCAAGTTGCCAGTCATCAGCTGACCGGTGCGGGTCTTGTCGCTATAGACAATGGGTGTATTATTAAAACGCAAGCATTTACTTTAATTGCACACAGACAACAGTCTAGCGAACTGAACATTAAACCTGATGTTTATACGCCACTGATACCGCCGATAAATCACATTATCAACATTACGATCCCGCATATGATAACTTTGAATGATTCTGAAACTGACCAGAATCAAATAGATTTAACAGAGCTTGGCCAGAAAATTAAGATCATGAAAGAAAATGCTGCTATAGCTGAAAGCATGTCTGTCCATGATATACACCACTACACGCTGATATACATCATCGTCGGCATCACGGGAGTAGCGGGACTGGTGTACGCGTGGCGTCGCGTGCGCGCCTGGAGAGTGCCGTCCACGCCGGCGCCGACACCAGCGCAGGCCCAGGGTGCGCCTGCGCCTCCTCCTCGCAACAACGACAATCCGTGCGTGATTATAGGTGACCGAGTGTCTTGCCACAGTGTTAGTGAGTTAAATGACAACAATCAGAGCAGTGTTTCTAATCTCAATAGTGCGCGAGTGAATAAAGCTACGTCACCTATTTGCGTTCGTTGAGTTAAATGATGCGGCTAGTGACAATAATTAACTTTACCACTTAATCGTTAATTATTTTTGCTTTATATTGTCTCGACATTAAATTTTCTAGAAACATTGTTTTCAAATATGTTGATCTTTGATCTGTTAACATTAATTTTGTAACTTGTTAATTTCTCCTGTAGGGAGTATGTACGAGCAAACCCGTACATTTTGTATTGTTAAGTAATAATGCTGACGCTTGCACTCACGATGCGGTGCATCGCGTTCATTTATAAACTAATTACTTTAGTGCCAATAAATCCGTGTAATAGTAAACATCGTTTTACTTAATCAATTCCCTAACCTGGGTCGCGGCGCGGTACTCATAACATTAACTAACTAAGGTGTAAGGTGAACACTGTACACCCAATTAGGCTGCAGGTTATAATTTAGTTATTACTGTCCACCGGAGCGGAGTTTTTATGCAATTCGATTATATTATCCGCTCCTCTTTTCTGCACTCCGCGCCAAGTGGACAGGCAGCTTTAGAAACCAGCGCTGCGCTGCCAGAAATCCCAAAAGGTGATCCGATAATAATAAAATAGATGTTTATGGATATAGGATTTTTTTGGAGGCGTTATACAAAGTGACATATTCGTTAACGACTGTTGAAATGTCCGTAATTTATGGTTTTTATTAGGGTGCCGTATCAAAAGGGTAAAAACGGGACCTTATTTCTAAGACTCCGCGGTCCGTCTGACTGTCTATCACCAGGCTGTATCTAAAGAAAGAAAGAAAGAAAAAGTATTTATTGAACCGTGATAGCTTGGCAAATGAAATTTTCACAGATGATGTATTTCTGTTGCCGCTAGAACAAAAAATACAAAATACAGAATAAAATAATTATTTAAGTGGGGCTCCCATACAACAAACGTATCTTTTTGCCGTTTTTTGTGATAATGGTACGGAACCCTTAGTGCGCGAGTCCGACCCTCACTTGGCCGGTTTTTTATATTATTATTATGCGCTAGGTACCGAAATGTACCGTGGACAATCCCAAAAATTTTCACAGTTCGACAATCGATATCGCCTAAAGAGAATTTTATTATTTTATCAAGTGTGCTAAATTAATAATTAATTATTTAGTTAAAACTTTTATTTTTGTTGCCACTCCAAGAGGCCCTTATATCGTGGATAAGGTTTTTTCAGCAAATTCAAATGTTTCGGTTATTCCCCAAACATATTTCAAGTGTCGATAAAATGTATGGGAAAACCCATACTCAAGGCAAATATTATGCACGGCACGTACTGTGCCTACGTAAAGTAGTTTATCCATGTATTTCAAAACGGATTTATTTAAAAGTCTGATTTGAAAAACCAATTGAATAAGAAGAGACTTTCTATCTATAACAATAGTGAAAACGTCAAAAATGTGTGGGATTGACTGTATGCGCTACAAGCTGTACGCTAGGGGTCTTTAAGGCCGTAGCCTGATCAAAAACTCAGCATGTGATTATGAGTATTCCTATTGGCCTAGCGGCACTGGTGGCGCATGAATTACGGTAGTGAATACGCCCAGATTTTAGTTTTTTTTTTATAAAATCGAATATTGGCCTTTTGAAAAAAATTTAACTTACAAAATGTTCGTTATCAAATTGTCTATCCATTAGTGTTAGTATAAAAAATAATTAATGAACACTTTACGAGGAGATGCATGCATTGGTATTTCTTTTTAAATAATGAGTAGATGGCTTTTAAAAACTGCACAAAATTCGACTAGCGCAGCGTTTTGCTCGGGGACGCGCCTTAAGTCAAGAGTGAATAGGTAACTTCTAGGCAAGCGTGCTTCATCGTCGACCACATCATCGCTTACCACCAGGTGAGATAGTGGTCAAGCGCGAGCCTATAAAAAGGAAGAACAAAATTGTCCAAAAATTGTTCAAAATACGGCAAGATCTTCGACCGTTCGTTCCATGGAATTATAACTTAAGAATTTAATTGAAAAGTCACGTGTAATCTCTTGCATTTTTCGCATTTCGAAAATCACCATCGATGATAAACTTCTAGGCAAGCGTGCTTCATCGTCGACCACATCATCGCTTACCACCAGGTGAGATAGTGGTCAAGCGCGAGCCTATAAAAAGGAAGAACAAAATTGTCCAAAAATTTTTCAAAATACGGCAAGATCTTCGACCGTTCGTTCCATGGAATTATAACTTAAGAATTTAATTGAAAAGTCACGTGTAATCTCTTGCATTTTTCGCATTTCGAAAATCACCATCGATGATAAACTTATACAGCGTCCCAAGAGGTTTTACTTAACAACGCTTCTGGCCGTTGGCCTTTCATACCCATTGTTGGAAAGGCTTATCCTTTTATTAAAAATAGGAGTAAAGTAATGTTTATATTATCTGGGAATAAACCAGTACAAAACGTTGGATGTAGTTTGAAACCTGGATCTATGAACTACAATAGAATGCTCACGTGGGTTTAAAACCAGTCGGCTCCTAAAATGGGCAGCTTTTATTAGGCTCCATAAATAGTCTTTGAAAGGAATTTAAAAGCATTTGAATCCATTTATATCCAAAATTTTATTTCTGTACGACTTTTGTGACAATGCCACCCTATTCCAAACCCACTGCAAACTCCTTAAAGCTAGAATCTACCATGGCCACCATAAGTTCGACGAGTCTCGGCGAAATGATTCAACTGACCCACGTAAAAGAACAACGGAGAGGTAAGAACAAACATAATTTCTACTTGAGCCGGAAATCTTTGCCAGCGTCTGTGTTCCATTCCACTATAACCCTGACGGGTTTTAAACAAGATCACCATAGATCTCATTCATCGCTTTTGATGAGACCAGATCACGAAATACAAAAATGCCTTTCTTACAAAATCTCCTCAACATTCTCAACTATGAAATCCTCGCTTATTACGACAGTGTCTTTTTATTCAATAACAGACGGTAGTTGTTAAACAATAAAGATCCGTCATAAAGCATCATCATAATTTCAGCCGAAAGAAGTCCACTGTTGAACATAGGCCTCCTCAAGGGACACCACATCGACCGGTCATGTGCCTCTTGCACCAACGGATTCGGCAGCGAAAAACACATCAGCAAGGAATTTAAAAACGAAACCAGGCTACTATGTAACTCATTCATCTAATCAAAGGATCTATGAATGAAATATATTCGCCATATACGTATGTTACAAAACATCTCGTGATACAGGGTGTAGGCAAAAACAAGGATTGTGTGCCAATTGAACCGGGTAACCGGTTCACTATCCCGGAGAGCTAGGGATGGGGAAATGTGTCGATAGTTGGGCTATCGATAGCGTAATTTTGGCTGAGGATGGTAAAGGTGATTTTGATCCTTCCAACTGAACAGGAGCTAAAGATATGTATCTACGTTGCAACATAGTTCTTAGTCTTAAATAAAGCATGTTCTTGGTTAAAAATAACTTAGCTAATCATTGCGAACAAGCAGTTTTTTGCAGGCATCAACCCTTTGTTACTCTTTAGAAACACAATGCAATGAACCGCAGAATGAAGAACGAAAGTTTACTTTCGATAATAAACATAGCCTATCTAGATACCTATACTTCATAAACGATAGCTTGATCTCTGCGACAGCTGTCAGTATCAATACAGTAACAATAACGTAAACGTCAGTTTGACATATGTCGCAGAGATCAAGCTTTCTTTTATGAAGTATAGTGTGTATTTAGGATATGACGGGACTGTCGCATGGCGATTATAAAATGGAGCATCTTTCCTCTATAAATAATCAAGTGATATCGTTTTGCTTGCCATAAAGCGCTAGTAATGTACAACTTAAGTAGCAAATAAACCTGAAACATAATACTAAATCCGACTAGGCAAATTATCTTTTACTGTTTCAACAAACCACAAACATTGTGACATTTTCTTGACATTTACTTTTCATGTTGTTCTCTATAAAAACAATAATTTCATTTTGACGTGCCACTCAAATGCTGACAACAAATGTCACTTTGACATAGTTGACAAACTACTGCCATTTCATTCGTTATTTTCCATTCTAGGACCATGACCACATAGTACACTTGTACTTTAATAGATATTAGTCCCTTCGTAGTCGCAAGTCGTGACGAATGCCGCTTACAACACAACACGGCTTAACCAATTGAATATTCAACCTGCGATTAACGGAACAGACTTCCTAACTACTCCATTAATAGAGATGGAAGGTTGATGTGCGGATTATCGTGCGTTTTTGAATGATATACTAAAAACATTATACACTGATTTATCATCATCATCATCAGCCATTTAATGTCCCCACTGCTGGGACACAAGCCTCCTCTCTGTGAGAGGGAATGCATCGTTATCCACAACGCGGGCCTAGAGCGGGTTGGTATACTTTTATAGTGGTTGGCCTTTAGCGTTCTTTATGAGGCTGTGATACATGATCTTCATCAGCCTATACAAGTCCAGTGCTGAACATGCTTTTCATCAATTGTACGCCACCGAACTCGAGCCTTGACTACTGCCATCCTGCGAAGATCGACAGTTCTTATAGCTAGTCATAAAGCTTCTAAATGAAACTAAGCCAGTTGCTTCCTATGTACATTTTTCAATTCTACACTCAGATAATCTACTAATTTCTAATATAGATTTAATGATTCTAGATTTGCCCTATTCCTGGTCACACTAGCAGCCCAAGAAATGCGGAGAAAAAAATTGGGTCTTTTAGAACATCAACAACCAAAAATATATATATATAAAGAAGAATATGGTGAAACAACGGCTGCACTTCCTCCCACTAAAAGTGCACCTCACTAACATCAGGGGGTTGCACTCTAATCTCGATCCGGTCCACCACCACCTTGAGACCGAGAAGCCGCACCTGTTTTTCCTAACGGAGACGAAGATAACAACCCCGTCGGACGTGGCGTACCTCAACTACCCGGGTTACTCTCTTGAACACAAGTTCAAGAAGCAAGCTGGGGTCTGTGTGTACGTCCGCGATGACATTTGTTGTCGTCGTCTCCGTTGCTTTGAGAAATCGGGATTTTCTGCTATATGGCTGCTTGTGGACACTGGCGTGGAGAAATCTCTCTACATCGGCGTCTACCGATCGCACGCCGGTGACCAGGAGACGACAGCGCTCTTTAATTCCCTCGTGGAGTCGGCTGACTTAGCCCAGCAAAGGTACCCAACAGCGAAGCTTAATTTTCTGGGGGACTTTAACGCCCATCATAAAGAGTGGCTGTACCCGTATAGGAAAACTGACCATGCCGGGTTAGAGGCGCGCAAGTTTTCTCTATCGCTAGATCTAACCCAGCTGGTGAATGTGGCAACGCGGGTACCGGATGTTGACGGCCATACACCCAACTGTTTAGACCTTCTCCTGACAACTGATCCGGACAGTCATTCGGTGTCGGTCTCAGCCCCGCTGGGAACGTCTGACCACTGTCTGGTGAAATCCGTGTCGACTTGCTCTCTTCCAGATGATAGCCCTAGAGGCACGAGGCGAGTATGGCGATACGAGTCAGCTGACTGGGACGAGATGCGGCACTTTTTTGCGTCTTATCCTTGGCGGCATGTGTGCTTCTCCTCGAGTGACCCCTCGAGCTGTGCCGACGCGGTTGCGGATGTGATTCGGCAGGGAATGGAATATTTCATTCCATTTTCCGACGTTCCGCTCGGTCACAAATCCCGCCCTTGGTATAATGCAGAATGCGCCCACGCTGAGGCCCGAAAAGAATCTGCCTACCAAGCCTGGGTCGGGGCCCGTGACCGCAAAGTAAGAGCACGTAGGGTTCGCGCGAGGAAAAGAGCCTTTAATTCTGCCACCAAGTTCTGCAAGCGGGTTCTGCGTCGGGCACGTTTTGACCATATTGGACGTATTGGGGCCAAGCTGGCATCGCACCCTCCGGGTAGTAAACAGTTCTGGTCCCTGTCTAAAGCGGTTGAAGCGAATTTCTGTCGACCCACTTTACCTCCAATGCTGAAACCTGATGGGTCGCTGGCTCACTCTGCGAGTGAGAAAGCAAATTTATTTGCATCTCTCTTTGCTAGCAATTCGCGTCTGGAGGCTGGCTCCAAGCAACCACCTACTATACCTCACTGTGACTCTTCGATGCCGGAGATCGCTGTGCACACTAAAGAGGTCCGGAGAGTATTGTCCAGTCTAGACGTGAACAAGGCCAGCGGACCTGACGGCATTCCAGCGAGAGTGCTGAGGCAGTGTGCGCCTGAACTGTCTCCCGTATTGACACGCTTGTTCCGCCTCTCTCTTGTAAAAAGAACGGTGCCGAAATCCTGGAAGCTTGCAAATGTGCAACCAGTGCCCAAAAAAGGCAACCGTGCAGACCCCGCCCATTACCGTCCGATCGCCATTACCTCCATTCTGTGCAAAGTTATGGAAAGGGTACTGAACAGCAAGTTGCTGACCTACCTTGAAGACAATAATCTCCTCAGTGACCGTCAATATGGCTTTCGCCGGGGACGGTCAACTGGCGATCTTCTTGTGTATGTCACGCACTGCTGGGGCGAAGCCATCGAGAGACACGGCGAAGCACTTGCTGTATCGCTTGATATCTCGAAGGCCTTTGACAGGGTCTGGCACGCGAGTCTACTTAGTAAGCTTCCTGCTTATGGCATCCCTGCTGGTTTTTGTAGCTGGATATCAGACTTCCTCAGTGAACGGTCGATCCGAGTAGTCGTTGACGGCTGCTCCTCTGACCTTATGGCTATTGATGCCGGAGTTCCTCAGGGGTCTGTTCTCTCTGCAACTCTTTTCCTGCTACACATCAATGACCTTCTTCAGCCTGGTATTGTTGGGTACGCAGATGACAGTACTGTTTCAGAGAGATACTTGTCCAGCGCAAAAACCAGCGTGGATGAAGTTCGTTCCTTGAGAGAGGCTATGGTGGAGCGGACAGATTTGACCTTAAGCCTTGTCTCCCAGTGGGGTGATGACAATCTGGTCTCCTTTAACGCCTCCAAAACACAGGCGTGTCTTTTTACCGCTAAAAGGAGTCTTTTCGATCAAACTCCTACTTTTCGGGGTGCGTCTGTTCCTGTGACTGATCGGCTCGAGCTCCTAGGCATGGAGTTGACATCCAGTCTCAACTTTGGCGCCTCCATTGAGTACAAAGCCCAAATTGCGGCCAAAAAACTAGGCATCCTAAATAAAGTGAAGCGATACTTTACGCCTGGACAGCTTTTAACCCTATACAAAGCGCAAGTCCGATCCTGCATGGAGTATTGCAGCCACCTTTGGGATGGCTCAGCTAAATATCAGCTTGCCGCGCTTGACTCGGTGGAACGCAGAGCCAGGAGGCTCATTGGCGACGTTGACCTGGCGGGTGCCAGGCTTCACAGCTTGGCTCATCGCCGCAAGGTTGCCTGCTTGTCGGTCTTCTACAGACTGTACTTCGGTGAGTGTGCTGAAGAACTCCACGACCTCATCCCACCAGCCCCCTTCTACCATCGGACATCTAGACGTACTGCAAGTTATCATCCTTACCTTGTTGCCATTCCACCAATTCGCACCAAACGCTTCCAAACATCCTTCATAATGCGCACAGCGAATGAATGGAACTCGCTACCTGCGTCAGTGTTTCCGAACGCATTCAACCCGAATCTCTTCAAAGTTAGAGTGAACAGGCTTCTTCTGGGTAAGCTCACTCCATCGTAGACTCTGTCTCTGTCACCTTTGACCTAGACTAGAGTCAAGAGCAAACCCATCACAAATAAAAAAAAAAAAAAAAAAAAAATATCGATAAACGTTACAGCACTATTGCAGAATGCGGTGCAGTGACTCTATGTGAATGAACACTACAGTTTGTCTCGAGTTTATAATACTGATCCTCCATCCCTTTCCTACACCCACGACTTTAGCAAGAGCGAAAGAGATACCACAAGTCACGTAAGGATTATAAAGCCGTAACTCGAACAAGGTACAAGCTTTTCGGGATTATAAAAAAAACAATGAGACTATAGTTTTGTTTTATTATTTGTTACCTCGTTTCAGTTACAAAAAATAAAACAGTTGAAAGCGAAACAAAACAGAAGCAGTATTTGGTTACTGTATTTTTTTACGCTGTGACAAATATGTGGTAAGTTTTTCACTTAGTTGATTATCAGATTTCTATGTCATGGATTTAGAAGAGTGTTAAAATGTATATCTAATCTCTAAATAGTGTAAAACAAATTCGCTGTCTGCCTCTGTCTGTTTAGCCGCTTTCGTCTTTTACTTCTAAACCACGCAACAAATTTTGATACGATTTTCACCAATAGGTAGAGTGATAAACGAAGAAGGCTTGTGTAAATAATTTGTCTCGTGCGAAGCTGTGGCGGGTCGCTAGTTGATAGCATAAAACAAAGTCACTGTCTGCTTCTATATGCTTCTTCACTTACTTCTTCTATACCATACAACGGAATTTAACACATTTTTTATTAATAGAAAGAGCGATAAACGAGAAAGGTTTGTGTTTATAATTTATCCCGTGCAAAGCCCGGTCGTTAGTGATATAATAACATAACACAGTGTAAACCTCAAGATATCAATACCACAACTAATTGGGTTGCGGTCGCACAGTTGCTTGGGCAGAACCGTAGAATACTGGTACTTGACCACTTCTGGTTAGACTGGAAGCTGAGGTGCTTAGTTAATCATGCTGTGACGTCGGCTGTGGTTACCGCAGTAAGTTTAGACATAATATTGCTTCTTCGTCTGAGACATCTTGAAGAATTTATTGCTTTGGAAAGGCGAATGACCATTGCAAATGGTTATAGGCTTTGTCGTCTTATTTAGAGGTTATTGAGAGACATAACTTTAACAGTTGTAGGTACTATTGTTGATTGGTAAAAACATACATTACAAACGCAGAGACACCTTCGTGTCTCGGAAAGGACATCTTCTCTTGATCTTTTTTTCTTCGTTACGGTTAATTTAGAAGCCCGAAAGTGTGACACATAGTCTTAACAAGAGGTATAGAATTAGGAACCCAGTGACTGGGTTGTCAAGGCCACATATTCAGTCCATGTAAAACACGCTGCATCCGATAAAAGTGGACGCCAAGCTAACCCCAACGTATTTGATGACAAAGACAAGGCTCTGGAAGATATAGCATAGCTATTAAACCATAAAGTAACGGCAAAAACTAGACTTTGACTGTAAGACTTTTTCTATGCTTGTCTTCAACAGGCACAGAAATGGTCCACATTTAGTCTTGAGATCTCTCGCTTATACAGAATTAGTATCGAAGAATTATTCAATGATATATTGAACAAAGATGATACCATATTGAGTGCATTGTCCGTCTGCAAATCACGTTATACCAACATGCAAAGTTTCAGTCATCTCACACGCATAAGTCACCTCTTTCATCACTTACAGGAAGTAAAGTGGAGGTCTAGTACCAACCGCACGGCGTTAAAATCACATGTTGAGTTTGGAACCATTAAAATTGCGTAACAAGTCGAATGATACTCTTCCTTTACCGACAAATGTTTTGCAGATGTGTAACTGTACTTATTTTAAGGACGCTAATTTCATAGTCTGGTAACTCAGATAACGTTTTTTCGGCTAGTTTAGTCTTCAGGCTATAAATTCGGTAATAAAGAGTTCGTTTAGGAGTCAAGGTTGTGGTTAAGACATTTAGTTTTTTCTATTTCAATTCTGTTATTCAGCAGATGGCAACCGAAATAAAATCTTTCAAGGACTTGATAAATATTTCATGACTGAAATGGCTTCATTTAAACTGATATTATAAAAATGTTAAATTGTTTTCTTGTTTGTAGAGGTGGCCGTTAGGACTGCCGATATGATTACATAAAATCTGCACTACAGCCACATATCGGCAACTTTATACCGGCAAATATACGGTGGTATAAGCCATGGGACCGAAACCTCGGTAAAAAAACTAGTCTTTAATACTTCACAATGTATGCCAGTATTTCCGGAATGAATGACATTTAGCTTTACCGATTGTATGAAGAGACTTGTTCTAGCACAAGTCTGATTATTGCCATGCTAGAACAAAAATCTTGTAAAAAGGTGATAACAATCATCACCTCATCAGGGAACCTGAGGTCAACTCAGAAAAAAACTTCTTCCATAGACTATAAAATACTAGAAAAGGTTTACATACGCAAGTCAAGACCAAACTCATGATTACCGGCCCTAAAATAGTCCCATGTTACTTGGGGTCGGTGCAACACGTTTTCTTTTTCCATTCCGTCCTGTCAACCGTTACGCTATCATCACACATCACATCATCAGCCTATTAACGTTCCAACTGCTGGGACACAGGCCTCCTCTCTGTGAGAGGGAATGGGCCGTTATCCACCACGCGGGCCCAGTGCGGGTTGGTGGATATCACATGTCTTCGAATTTTTAGTTCTAGGACATGCCGGTTTCCTCACGATGTTTTTCCTTCACCTTTTTGAGAGCAGTGGTGATGAAATAATTTACACAAAGTAAAGCGCCTGCCTGGGCTCGAACCCACGACCTACAACTTGTAAGTCGCGGCCGATACCACTGGGCCACCACTGCTCTTCACGCTATCACTGACTCCTTTTTCTTTCAGATCACTCTCCCTTTTCTTTGGGCTTGCTCTCTCTCCATCCATCCACATTCATATTCATAACTCTATGTTATTTTGAGATCGCGTAAGTGACAGATGTATACAAGTCATATAAATCTGTCCCTTACACACATTCAAAATAACCTTACTCTAAGAGCTTATGGTCACCCCTCAGGTAGAACGATTCAACGATTTTAAAATAAGAGAACGTTACTACTTTTATTCAAAATTCGAACTAGTTCGAACACACAGTTACATCCCATCGCATGCAACACTATTCTAATGACATTGTTCCATTAGTAGAATCAACTTTATGATTTGCGTGGGGCGAGACACTTATTACTGCCAAGCTGTCTGGCATGCAAGAAAAACATTCGTTTTCTTTTGACTGAGTGCAAGTTGTACACTTATTTATGCTAGTTAATTAGAGAGGAGAAGTCTAACTGGAAAGAGTGTACAGCGATTTTAAGACTAAAGTTGATAAAGCCTAAAAAATCTGTGTCATCTGCATTCTTTTTGCAGAAAAATACTAATTTTCAGGCAATGTAAAATCTAAATTGATCCATTATAAAAATATTTTTGGTCAAAAGGGAGTAATTAATAAATTCATTAAATAATTGATATTGTGAAAAATTTGCCCGCCATAACAAAAAAAATAAACAAAGAACATTCACAAAGCATGCTACGATTGCACCTTTTAAACATAGCCAAACCGAATGCAAAATGCAACCAACTCGTTTGAGTAGCGTTCCCCGTGAACGGGACGCGCGAACCCAGGTCAACAACCCCAAGATGGCGTCAAAATAGAACGAAAGAATGCCCGCCATTTCTAACCTCGAAAATTATTGTAAATGTGTAAACAATTCTCACGTAACGTAATTATGACGTTCGTTTTTTGTTATTTTAGCCCACCCGGTTGTTATAAGTACAAAAGAAATTATCAATTTTGAAAGATTGGCTACTTGACTTTGAGAGAGACACTTGAAATTATATCTGCTGTGATGGCTGTGTAATAAATTAGATTTAAGTACTTACAGTATAATTATATAGAGTACTAGGGGATACTGAGGACTGAGGGCCAAATGAAATCGTCAAACAAGTTTTATTTTAATAACACAAAAGTTTAAAATTAATAAAATAAAAAAATACCTGGATGCTATTGTTGTAAAATGAACGGTTATAAAATATTGACATTTCTAATTTTAAATACCCGGCCAACTTTTTTTTTTCGTTCCTAACGCAACAAGCAATGACAACCACTCATTCTTCCAATAACAATATCGATTCGATAAATATTAATCGATGTTTGATCTCGATTGACACGATTAAAATTTCATCCCTTTTGTGAATTGAGGTTGAAGTGGACTGTATTTGGTTGTTCGTTGGAAGAATGAAAATACTGTCGTGATTCGTATCTTCAATTTTATTCCTTATTGTTATTACAACTGTATGTTATTACAATTGTAGAGCTGAAGACTGACTGTGTCCGACTGTGTCTCTGCCTCCAAACGGTCCGACCTTTATACTCAGACCGCTAGGCGCGAACAATGGCGCCCCTCTCTCTCAATGGCGCTCGGGTATGGCGTCATAGAAATGCCGTAATTATCAATATTATCTTACTTAAATCTACACAAATTATACATTTCCTTAATCTACATACTTAATTCTACCTAGGAAACATATAAAGCTGTAAAAAGGTCAACACAAAAATCTTATCTAACCTAGATTCCTCCCTACTTATGAGCTATCAAAACATGCATAATCTTACCTAATTATCTACGTTTTCTCTAGTTCTTATATGTATTACAGTAGTTCTCATATGTTTTGTACTCATACTTTTAAACTCACATGGAACCTACATCAATTATATTTTAACATTCACGTGTTATTTTTAGTACCACGAAAAGAGAAATTTACACTAACTAACGGGATATCATATTTTCTCACGCAGACCCCGGTAATGTGTTTTGGGATAACAACAATAGTCCATTCAAGGTTTTATTAAGGCGGCGTACGGGTCTGCAGACAATAAGCATTTATAGTTATTTATTTTTCAAAGCGGTAAACCTTTGACAAACAAGGCGTTCACCGTTACGGAGCCATTAAACATGGATTGTTTCTTTATTTTTACAAAATGCCGACAACGGTCAGGGTTATTGCTTCATTCAAAGATTCGTTAAAAAGACCCAAACACATGTTCGCCATAAACACCGTTATAGGTCTACGTGGGAAGCCCTTATGCTAAAAAATCACCACGCAACGTACAAAGCCATGCGTCCGTTACAGTTCTCCCCCCGGCGCAGCTCGCGTAGCCTCCTTTGTTGACACGACGACGAGCTTGCTCACGGGGCGTCGGAAGGTGCCAGTCCTGGTGCGCACCTCGACGACTCTGATGCCGCCATCCGGTCCGCGATGCGTGCGCTCGACGATTCCCATCGGCCATGTGTTCCGTGGCAGCGTGTTGTCGACCACGAGGACCACGTCACCGGCTTGAATGGGTCGCACGTCGTTCCGTGGCTCGCCGCGAGGTACCAACGTGGGCAGGTACTCGCGTAGCCATCGTCGCCAGAAGTGGTCAGCGAGCGCCTGACTAGCTCGCCATGTCCTCCGGTCGTCCTCTTCGCAGGGTCCTGTCGTCGGCAGCCCCTTAGACGACCCCAACAAGAAGTGGTTGGGGGTTAGGGCCTCGGGGTCGCTGGGATCCACACTGACGTGTGTCAGCGGTCGCGCATTGATCGAGAACTCAGCCTCAGTGAGCAGAGTCCTCAGTACTTCTTCCGCCGGCGCCTTCTCTCGCAGGGTCACGCTGAGCGCCGTCTTCACGGAGCGCACCATACGTTCCCACGCGCCACCTTGGTTGGGCGCGCCGGGAGGGATGAAGCGCCACTCCAAGCGATGCAGTAGCCCCTCATCTCGCAGGGCAAGCATCCACTCGGCGTAGGCGTGGCGTAGCTCCTGGTCGGCCCCGCGAAAGTTAGTCGCGTTGTCGGAGTACATCACTCTCGGCCAGCCTCTGCGCGCGGCCATTCGTCTCAGCGCCATGATTGCTGAGTCGGTGGAGAGTGAAGCGACAAGCTCGATGTGCACGGCGCGGGAGGTGAGGCACGTAAAGAGTGCGCCCCACCTCTTCTCTCGGCGGCGTCCTACCTTGACCATTATTGGCCCAAAATAGTCCACCCCACAGTTGGTGAACGGGCGGTGAAAAGGGTCAAGGCGGGCGTGTGGCAGGTCTCCTGTAGCTGGGGTTTGCGGCCTCGCCCGCCTCGTTTTGCAGAAGGCGCAGCTCCTCTCGACAGCGCGTACCGTGGGTCGCAAGTGAATGACCCAGTACCGCTGTCGCAGGTCGTTCGTCACACGCTCCCTATTGGCGTGGCCTGCAGCGCAGTGCTCCCGCAGCACGAGGAGCTTAGTCAGCTGATGACGGCCGTCGAGTATAATAGGCCGCTTCATCTCGGTCGGGGCGGGAGAGGCCTCGATCCGGCCCCTCACTCTTAGGACGCCGTTTTCCAGCACTGGATCCAGCCTGTACAATCGACTCGCCCTCGTGAGCGGGCGAGCAGACTGGATCTTCTTCATATCTTCCCCGAAGCTGTCCTCTTGTGCTTGTTTGATTAGTTCAGCCTCGGCGCGCTGGATATGATGATACTCCATCCTTGTTGCTCTTCGTCTGCAGATATCAGTGAAAGCGATCGCTCGAGCGACGGCTCTCACCAATACCTCATACTTTGAGAAGCGGGCCGGGTTCGGTAGCCAGCTATCTCGCTCCGTTTCTTCTCTCGTGTGAAGGACCTCCTCGTCCTCCTTGTCATCCGTCGACGTCGTGGGCCACTGCTCTTCTGGCAGGAGCAAGAAGTCCGGTCCTTGAAACCATCTATCCGTGGCGCAGATGGGCGTGTCGATGAGCCGAGTGGCGTCGTCCGCTACGTTGCTTGCAGTAGGCAGCCAACGCCACTCTTCTTTCTGGGTCAACTCTGCGATCTCTCCCAGCCGATGCGCAACGAATGGCGTGTAGCGTCGCACGTCGTGATGGATCCAGTGCACCACGGTAGATGAATCGGTCCAGTAGGTCGTCTGGCCGATGATGACTCGGTGCTCCCTTCTTATCGTCTCAGCGAGTCTTGCTCCAATCACTGCGGCTTGTAGCTCCAGGCGCGGTATAGTTTGCGCCCGACGAGGCGCCACCTTAGCTTTAGCGGCCACCAACACGACGTTCAGGCTCCCATCGACGTTTCTTATTCGCCAATAGGCCACAGCTGCGTAGGCTTGCTCGCTGGCGTCGCACAGTATGTGTAAGTCGACGCGTTCATACTTTTGCGTCACGTAACAGCGCGGTAGTCGCAGCTGAGCGAGTTCAGTCAGGCGAGCGAGCCAGGAGGCGAAGAGCTCGTTCTCTTCCTCGGGGATTTGCTCGTCCCACGTCGTCTGAAGGCGCCACAAGCTCTGCAGTATGATCTTCGATCGTATTGTGTAGTGGCTCAGCAACCCAAGCGGGTCGTATATGGACATCACGGCGCTGAGGGCTTCACGCTTAGTCGGGGCGCGCGTTCTCGCTCGTACTTCAGCCGGGACTCGGTTCATAGATGTGTTGAACCCCAGCTCATCGCGCTCCGCGTCCCAATGCAGCCCCAGAATCTTGCTCTCAGGCTGCTCACCCCCCAATTGTGTAGGAGAGGTGGCGTGCAGCTCGGTGGGCACGTCGCGTAGCACCGTCTTGTTGCTGGAGCTCCAACCTCGCAGCGTGAACCCTGCGTGCGCGTGCACTGCTCTCGTTTCCTCTACTGCCTTCCGTGCTTCTTCAGCGTCTTCATAGCTGGCCACCAAATCGTCCATGTAGTGACTTCCTTTGATGGCCTCCAGCGCCCGCGGGTACTCCTGCCCATGTACGTCTGCGTTGTGGTTGCGAACGTAATGGGCCATGTACGGGGAGCTCGCGGCGCCGAATAGCATACTGGTCATCTTGTATTTCCTCGGCGGCTCTTGTCGGTCGTCACCTCTCCACAGGAACTGTTGCGCTGGTTGGTCCTCCGGCCTTATCCTGATTCTCAGGAACATCTCCTGCACGTCTGCTGTAATCGCTACCACCTTCTCTCGGAACCTAAATAGGATTCCTGGCAGCGACAGCAGTAGGTCGGGTCCCTCCAACAGTTCGTCGTTTAGGCAGACGCCGTTGCTCTTCGCTGCTGCGTCGAACACTAGCCTATGTTTGCCGGGCTTGTTCGGGTTCTGCACGGCGAAATGTGGCAGATACCAACAGATGGCATTCGCTCGCTCCGACCCGTCGCATGGCGTCGCGTACCCTTTGTCCAATAGGTTGTTAACCTGCTTGGAGTACTCAGCCGCGAACTGTGGGTTGGCGTCCATCTTCTGCTCGATCTTCTTCAGCCGGCGGAACGCTTGATTGTAGCTAGGCGGCATAGTGACCTCGTCTCGTCGCCATGGCAGCCCAACCTCGTACCCGGTGTCAATCTTCCTGATTGTCCTTCCGACTATGTCGATGGCCCGTTGATCGCTCGCCTTGACTCTCGGCCTTCCTTGTATGCCGAGCGCGTCGATCCTGAAGTGGGCTTCGACTAAGTCGTGGAGTTCCTGGCTGCATGCACCCGTAGTTCGGTTGGGCTCGTATACATGCAGCACGTTCCCTTCTTTGATGATGGTCTTGCGTGGTGCGGTTCCGTGCACCACCCATCCGAGTTGCGTTCTTGATGCTGCCGGTTGGTTAGGGCCGCCGATTCGGAGCTCGCGGGACACGATGCACTCCCAGTGGTCTGTACCCACTAGAAGCCCGGGGCGCGCCAGTTCGTAGCACACCTCTTCTGGGGTCAGGTCCCTCAGGTGCTCGTAATCCAGCAGCGTGTCGGGAATGGACTGTTGGTGAAGCCGGAGATCCTTCATGGTCCTCGCTCTGACCCTGTAGCTTTCGTCACTCTTCAGTCCCTTCACGTTGATATTCACTACTCGGCTGTCCATATCTCGCTGCGACATGTTGACCCCGCTCAGGTGGAGCGGCCGTGATGGCCCTTCTGCCCCGACGCTCGCCGCCAGTGCTTCGTCCACTAGGGTGATCGTGGCCCCTTCGTCTAGGAGTGCGTAGGTCTTGACCTCCCCCCGTGGTCCGGACACGATGACAGGGCACATCTTGAGCAAGACTGCCCGTGGCCCGGTAGCGGGTTGGGTAGCCACAGACAGGACCGCTTCCTCCTTCCGTGGTTCAGCCTTCCCCATGTCTTCCGTCTGCGCTTCGCGTACCGCTTGATGGAGCGTCGCGTGATGCGGGCGGCGACATTGATCCACGCCGCACAGCTGCGCCTTGCAACTTATGCGCCTGTGTTGCTTCTGGGCGCATTTGAAGCAAATCTTATTAGATTTAAGAAAGCTCCATCGCTGCTCTACCGTTAGCGCCTTGTACTGCGGACACCGCGTCAACAGGTGGGCTTGCTCGCACTTAGGGCACTTGTCCTTTTCTTCTTCCCTTCCCTCGGTCGTAGTGAACACGCTCGCCTTCTTCTTGAGTGTCACGATGGGTCGAGTTTCCTTTCTCGGTGCGGCGGCGCTTGTAGACGGAGCGTACGTATGTCGTAACGCTCGGTCCGCCTCTCGCATTAGAAACCGTGACAGCACGACGATTTCCGGATCCGTTGTCCCTTCTTGATCGTAGGCGTAGTCACACCAGCGGGATCGGAGATGCGGGCTGAGCTTGTCCAGTACTTCCCGGGTCATAAAAGGGTTGAACAAGTAACCTCTTCGATCGATTGTTTGCAGTACGCAAATTATGTTCTGTAGCTTGACAGCGAAACTGTTGAGTTCTGTGGCCGATGTACCAGGTTTTGGAAGCTTCTTGAGGTCATCCAGTGCCCGGTCGATGATGACTTCCGGTCGTCCGAAGCACTGCTCAAGAGTCTTCATAATGACGCCTGGATCAGTGGCCGTATGTAGAAGGGCGGCCACGGCGTCTCTTGCTTCTCCTTTGAGGCAGCTTCTCAGCCTTTGTACGTTCTCGGCTGCTGTAACCTGGTACATATCTGTCGAATCTCGTACAGCCGCCTTGAATGGCAGCCACTCGTTGGCCGCTCCGGAGAATGTAGGTAGCTCCGTGTGCCCAGGCCTAGGTCGGGCCATTTTTTCTAGTGTTGCTGCCAAGTGCTCAATGCTGTCCTTTGCTCTTGTGGGGGTCGGCGATCTCGTTCTAGACACGAAGCGTATCTGTTTGGATTCTCTTGGTCCCTCCTCCCCCCGTGAGTTGAGGGGGTTCGTCCTCAGCCATTCATCCACCATTTGATGAGGCTCTTCGCGTGGACGAGAGGGCTCTTGTTCCTCTTGTACGCTTTCTTCATCGTTGATCGCTGACACCTCCACTGCTAGTCTCTTCTTGACTAGCTCTTCTTCCAGTGCCAGTTGCTGGGTCCGGATGGCTGCTAGCTTCTCTGCAGCCTCCAGTTCCGCTATCCGTAGCCTTGTTGTGACGCTTGTCGTCGACCGTTGCGACCTCATTGTCCTGGTCGGTGACGTCATTCGCTGTCGGATCGCGGTGTTTGTCGTCTGTGCACTGGAAGGCCCCGCTGCGCTGTTGTGTGCCATTCTCGGAAATGGTGATGCTGGTGGGTCCGGTGAGAGTCTTCTTCTTCGCTCCCGTTCGATCAGCTCCGCTTCCTGGCGGCGCGCCTCCTCTTCTTGGACGCGTCGCGCTTCCTGTTCTTGGATGCGTAGCTGTTCTTCTATCTCGGTTGCGTCTCCCTGGCTCCTTGTGAACACCATCTTGAGTATAGCCGCACGTTCAGTTTGGCAAGGCGGGTTAGTACCTTTTCGGTTCGGTACTTCAGGTGAAACCGGTCGGCTCGGTTCGGTAAGCCGGTCGGGTTCAGTTGTGTTGAAGCCGGTCAGGTTCAAGACCGGTTAGGTTCGAAACCGGTCCTGTTCCGTACAGCTTTGTTCTTACCGCAGATCTTCTTACTTCGTCTGCGGCTCGGTGACAGCCGGGTTCCTTTCTTCGCTCTTGCCGCAGATCTTCGTACTTCGTCTGCAGCTCAGTGGTTCTGGTTGCAGCGTCTTCTTCGTTCTTGTATCCGCTGCTTGATGGACCAGACTGTAGTGGGCCTGGTTGCCGCTGGTTCTTGGTTCTTTATCCGGCTCGAAGGACCAGACTGAAGTGGACTGTATTTGGTTGTTCGTTGGAAGAATGAAAATACTGTCGTGATTCGTATCTTCAATTTTATTCCTTATTGTTATTACAACTGTATGTTATTACAATTGTAGAGCTGAAGACTGACTGTGTCCGACTGTGTCTCTGCCTCCAAACGGTCCGACCTTTATACTCAGACCGCTAGGCGCGAACAATGGCGCCCCTCTCTCTCAATGGCGCTCGGGTATGGCGTCATAGAAATGCCGTAATTATCAATATTATCTTACTTAAATCTACACAAATTATACATTTCCTTAATCTACATACTTAATTCTACCTAGGAAACATATAAAGCTGTAAAAAGGTCAACACAAAAATCTTATCTAACCTAGATTCCTCCCTACTTATGAGCTATCAAAACATGCATAATCTTACCTAATTATCTACGTTTTCTCTAGTTCTTATATGTATTACAGTAGTTCTCATATGTTTTGTACTCATACTTTTAAACTCACATGGAACCTACATCAATTATATTTTAACATTCACGTGTTATTTTTAGTACCACGAAAAGAGAAATTTACACTAACTAACGGGATATCATATTTTCTCACGCAGACCCCGGTAATGTGTTTTGGGATAACAACAATAGTCCATTCAAGGTTTTATTAAGGCGGCGTACGGGTCTGCAGACAATAAGCATTTATAGTTATTTATTTTTCAAAGCGGTAAACCTTTGACAAACAAGGCGTTCACCGTTACGGAGCCATTAAACATGGATTGTTTCTTTATTTTTACAAAATGCCGACAACGGTCAGGGTTATTGCTTCATTCAAAGATTCGTTAAAAAGACCCAAACACATGTTCGCCATAAACACCGTTATAGGTCTACGTGGGAAGCCCTTATGCTAAAAAATCACCACGCAACGTACAAAGCCATGCGTCCGTTACAGAGGTCAAAAAACTCATTCAATTGCTCTAATGAAAGTATTCGAAAGCATGCGGGCTTACACTGGTGAAGTCGAAATTTAAATGAAATGAAATTGATTTGAATCTCGAGATTACGTGTTTAGAACTTGTCATAGACAATAAGCATAGGAAGGGGACGTCTTAAATGTTACTAAGAAGTTATTAGTCCTGTCAAGTGGTAACTTTATGTCACTTAGAAATGCAGTTGATACCAACTATGCTTGCATGAGTTTGGTAGGTGCTGTTTATTTTCATAAAATATAAAACAGTTTGGCGATGTAGATATGATAAAATTAGTAGATCAATAAAACATAGCAGTAACCTGCTAATTGCCAATTAGCGATTCAATTACTTACTTTTTTCAATTACTTAGTCCGAATAAATTACTGTTCATTTTCTGTTGAATTAAAGTAGACAGAACAATTATGTTGTTATACATTTTATAACTTTTTTTAATCCCAAGATTATATTTGTTGAGAACGTCGTCGTCATCCTCCTGATCTCATTTTATATAAATATTATGGCTATTCTGGAAATGTCACGCATTCCTATGGCCCTCCGTTTCCCTGAAGCTGTTTAGGTTATAAATATCATAGACAATGTCTCGTTCTGCTGGCAGAGGTTTTATTTCATATATGTAAGACTTTCTATTCGTTCAGATTATCGTAAATATAATTATGGTTATTGGATGATTTTAATGTATGCTCATAGCAAAACGTAGCCTCAGCTGCAAAGTAAAGTTGGTAATGTAATTCTACTTTTACATTATATTTAAATTGTAATAAGTATTAATTTAATCAAGGAATCTTTTGAAATTGAAATGCCAATAAATCAAATAAACTAAAAACTATTTCACAAAAAAATAGCGTGACACAATTAAACAAAACACCTTCGCCGTTTGAAGTTCCCAAACTGACAGATTTATAACAGCTTTCAAATAATAATCTTAATTATGTAAAACGTAAACAATATGCTGTCAACAATTAATAAAGATTACAAAAGGTATTGTCTATTTTTGTAAACATTTGGTCTGTTCACAGTAGATACATAGTTTGTCTGTCAGGAAGGAGAGATCTAGCACCTTGGTAATTTATTTATTTTACTAATTAGTTTTGGAGAGAATTGAACATTCATCAATGTTTTTATGAGCATGTTGTAGGAAGAGAAAAGAACATACATATTTATCAAGATATTAGAGGTGTGATAATTATCGAAGGGATTAAAAACATAGGCGCAAATATAGGGCTGGGAAAACAGTAGGTCGAAAAACTATTTATAAACAATACATTTATCCTAATAAATGTTTCTAGCATAGGGCTGGGAAATGGTTTTTCGAAAAGCATCGACCAAAATTTTGCTCACAATTTTTTAAAGTGTAAGAAGTTATTTTTTAATCAAGTAAACGTAAAAATTAACTCCACTACTTATTTCGTTATCATTGTTAGTGTTGCACAAGCCCATGGTTCAAGTAACCTCAAACATTTTTTAGGTTAACATCAAACAATTGTTTCTTCACGCTCCGCTTATTTAGATTAAAATTAGAATTGTTTAACACATTAACACCACTGACGTGGCAGTTTGATAGTGGAATTGACCCAGAAGTGAAGACATAGGCTTTTTAGCTTCAGCTGGAATATTTTTTGAGGTTATTCTTGTTGGAAACGGGCCGTGGGAAGAAATAAATAATGTCCAATTAGAAATGATTAATTATACTATTAGAGTAAATACCTAACTTTTGGTCAGAGTTTTCGTTTGTTTGGTACAAGTTTATCCATAGAGTTTTAAGATTTGTATACCAAGAGACTGGCTCGATCTAACGTAGAGTTCAGCAGTAAAAACGTTATTCATGTTCTAGCAATTAATTTACTGGTTTCACAAGATCCTTTGGGCCAGATCAGCCAGACTTAGAGAAGAATGGAAGCATTTGGAAGAGGCCCCCCTCCCCTTCCCCGGAAATCGCAGACAGCGGAAATACGAACACACAACACTAACAAATATTAAGTTAAGTTTTTTATTTATTTTACTAACATGATCTGTTCTTTAGACGATAGGGAAATTTAAAATAACTTATTTGGCAAATAAATAATTATTTATGACTTGTTTTTCTAATGCCTCATTTAAATATTGAAATCGAATAAAATACATATAATATAATAATCAGTCCTCATTTCAAAGTAAATAACATTGAAGAAACTATTTTAATCCTCTAAAGAATCCAGAATCAAAGTTTCATTCACGGAAACAACATCGTGGGCGAAGATTCTTCCCCAGAAGATGTCGCTAATAAAACTGGTCTAGTCACATTCAAACACACCAAAACGAAAAGGAATCGAACACCCACGTGCGCTTGCGATCCAAATGATAAAATGGAAGCGTTGGGTTACGCTATACTTTCTATTTTATCTTTTTACTTAAAAGGAATTCATTAAATTGAGTAAAAGCTGTTGTTAGTTTGGATTGGTGTTTGTACTTAAAGCTAATTCAAACTAAATATAAATAATAACTAGCTCCTGCCTGCGACCTCATCCGCGTGAAAAGTATGTTATTATCCCAAGTAAAGTATTATAATATGTGTTTATCCTGGTTCGTTTGTTCAGCAGTTTTTGCCTGATTGAAACACAAACAGACAGACTTTCTCATTTATAACATTAATCTTCTTTTAGAGGGTGCACAAATTATTATACTTGTTGGGCCCAGTAAGTAGCCACGTTTATTGCATATTAAGTATGTAAATGTTAACACAAAAAAAGGATTTACAATTACCAACATTATTAAGACGATTAAAAAGAATCGACAACCCTCCTTCTTCATCGTGTCGATGTTTCCATTTTCAGTTTAGATGTTGTGCTTCGACCAGAACTATAAACTTATAACATAACTATCAATAAATTTTATGTCTCTTTAAAACCCAATTTTCTATCAAGAATAATTTCATAATCACATTTCTCATCTACTAACAGGATATCAATTAGAAAATTATAATTAACTATTATGGCGGCATGATGAGATGCAAGAACATTAAAAACCTCACTTCTAAGCCTACTTCAATTAATAAATTAGTAATTAATGCATACCTGTAAAATGGAGGATGTTCAATTAAGGTCTGATGTATCGTTTCTTAGAAATCAAGTAGTAAAATAAAATGAGAGTCCGTTTTGTACAATTACATTAATTTAAGGGACTGATTAACTGGTATCCAATTTAGTATAAAAGCATTAATTTGTCTATGGCAGAAAAAAACGTTCTAATTTCGATTTTATTAATGGAATTATTGGTGTTCCTTTTTTTGACACTCATAGGGTTGGAAACTTGGAACACAACGAGAACAGAAAAAAAATGTTTAGGATGGAATAGGTTTTAATATTCGTATGGATTGAACAAATTCATAGTATTTTGGAGTTTATTCCGGTATGGTCTAGCTTTGTATTGCCATGAACTGTAAAGCAATGTTACTAAAGATAGGAATGCGAGATATCTGAGGCATTTGCTAATAAAATTACCCGGTCTATGGGGAAATGTTTCTCTAGAAATCACTAATTAATTTGAATTACTTTACAGATCCTTGTGCTATTTCCTCTATCAGGTAGGTATTCGAGAAAACCAGAAGCAATTAAGTAGGTACCTAATAATTAAATTAATGTAATTTCTCTCATTATGCAGCTGGATCAAGGGTTTGATTCAGAAAGCGGTACTCCTGTACACGGGTCTTAATAATAATGTAGAATTAATGTTGATCTATCAACCACCAAACTGTACTTAATTCAAAAGTTATTCGCTGTTAACATAATAGCCCAATCGTCTATTGATAAAAACACCTTTTCTCTCAGTATACCACTTCTGTTAAAACGGTGGCATTCCACCAAATTCCCGAGCCCATATTGTTTTAGTTAGAGGGTTATTAACCCAGCTAGGGCGCGCCGCGATCGCTCCTACGCACAATCGATACTATTTATATATTTTTCTCCTCACTATTTTTGTTCTTATTTTGAAATTGATTAATTTTATATTTTATTGCACATCGAGTAATAATTTTTCGTTCTATATCCGAAAATGACAATTTATACATATAAAAAATATATTATATATTTTTACCGCCTTTGTTTGCAGTTTCGCCCGCATGAAATTCGAAAATTATCACACGGGAATTTGCTACAGGAATTAAAAGAATTGTGTCGAATTACGTCCAAATCCATTTTGCCGTCGAGGCGTGATTGACGTGCTCCTGAGTATCTTAATATCCAAACTTCTAGTTGATTGCAGATTTGAGTGAATCTGTATGAAAAGTCTAGGGTCTAGGGCAATTGTTTATGAGGTTATTTACTTCTTATATTCCTCTTGAAATATCTAAACAGCTTAGAATAAAAGTTCATGGCTGCGATTTCAATGTTTTTCTGGCACGTTGCCTTGTTACTAACGATAATACTAAACTTCCGTCGAAAAAGATTTAAAAGAAAGAAAAATTGACAAAATACGAACACAGGAAGAAGTATTTTTGAAATAAAATATAATTAGAAGAACTTGCCTTGGGGGATTATAATTGTTTGATTTATTGAAATGTATTTTAAATTAACTACGGCAACATTCATAGAAATATTGAAACCAGTCAAATAGCGTTCTTGGTGTACTACAAGAAAAATCAGAATAATGTCGTTAGGATGAAAAATGTTACAAAACATGGAGTTATGAGAAAATATCATAACCAATATTATGAGCTCTAGCTTAGAACACACAAAGTAAATTTAAAATGAACTGAAACACTCAGGCATTGTTCAAACCTTTACGGTTAGCTCTCCAATGTCCAGTCAACCCACCCTTTAAGAACAGAACAATCCATTTACAAACAGAACCGGATACAGAGTGCAACTATAAAAAGAACACCGTAATAAGAAACATACCAACCTCAAAACACCGATAGATTTGTTTCGATACATCCATTCAGAATTATTTTTAGCCACAACACTATACTAACAAAAGAAAGGGAGCGTACTCTATGGTACAAGCGTTCTTTTTTTGAAACCAATACTTTCTCAAACTTTGTAGCTGGCTGAATAAAGTTGAAAATCGAACAAAAATTGGTAAATTAGTTGTAAAAAGTAATATTGTCTATGCGTTTAGGCGGGAAACGCCGAAATCACATTGTCAATCGTCGCGCCAGAGGAAGCCATGTTATTTTTAGCCGATTCAATTATTTTAATTGATTTCACAGATGCTCGACGCTTTCGATTCTGGGAATAAATTTTGTGCTGACTCATCGCACTATTTTGTTCGAATCGTTAAGAATTTAACGGTTTTTCGTCAATTATGGGTGAGAGAAATAAGCATTGTCGATGTTTTTATTGTTGGCGTTTACAGTACCGTTGATGTAAATAAACAAACGTTAGTGATTGAATGACTGTTGGTAAATAGTCAATGATTACGGAAACATCTACTACATACATGACCCGGACAGCGCATAGAAAACTTTTGCCACATTAAGAGATGGAGCTAAAGCCTGAATGAACATAATGTTTTGTTCTACGTTTGTCTGCACAGAACATAACAATATTATAGCCAGATTGTCCGCAGAAACATCAAAAATCTTGAAAGACTCATAGTCACAGAAAAACTTGAGAAGCATGAAGAAGTATGTATCCTTATCCAAAATAATTTATTCATTAAAACTCTTTTTTTTAAAACAAGCTTTTTTCGTATTCTTCTCAAAACCCTTTCATTTGATACCCATATCATGGCAGTGCACAAAAAATAACTAGTCCACCATCTTGGTCCGTCCGCCATATTGTATTTAGAATGACGTCACTTATCTAACCATGCATTGTCATCCAAACTAAACGTGTATGCAAAATTTCATCTTAACCGGTGGAGGATAACTGCTTTAAAATTCAGTTGCAAGATTTGACCCGAACACACTTCCATACATACATGCATTGCAAGTTGATTAAAAGCTTGTAAAAATAGCCAAACCAAGCTAGTAGACCAACTGGGATCTGGAAGGCAAGCCATTGACTGCTGCAAATGGAAATCCACGATCCAGAAAGTATTGAGAAAAAGTCACAATCTTCACTGCATAGGTCATTCCTCTCATTTCTATTTAATACCGAAGAATTACTCTCCACAAATATCCCTGTCGAGATGCATTTTGCTAAAAGAGAACAACCTTGTCCTCATTGGCAAATGCACAAGCAAATACTTTGTTGTAACCAGAATTCAGTACCAACTCATTTATATTACTGGGCTCAAATGGACCAACTGTCATTTGTACATCACGGGATTCTTCGTCATCGTCATCAGCCTTTTATTCTTGCCACTGCTGGGACACAGGCCTCCTCAGGTCTCCTCCTCTCTCCCAGGTCACCACTGCATCACGGGATTACTCAGTTTTAATAACTATACTATTTAAAAACCTTTTTTTGCCAACGTTTAAGTATAAACGCGGTAGTCCATTGGATATGAGGAACAGACCAAAACATTCGATGTGGCGACACTTGGAGGAGGTCTATATCCAGCAGTGGACGTCTTGCGGCTCACAATATGATAGTGATTGGTCTACCCCATTATTCTTAAAAACTGACTGAACTTTAGCTTAGGCCAAGCTAATTTATTATTAACATAATTTTCTATCGACTGTTTGTAAACGAAAGATATTGTCTATTTAAATACGATAGGAACTTATTTTTAGATAATGATTATTAAGTAAAAACGATGAAAAAAATATTATGATTATTAAAAATCACAAGCCAGAGACACAAAATCGCTTATCGATAAAGAATAAAAGCTTTGCAACTCACTAGTCTCAACACTCAAGCTCTATGATAGGTGATCTGGTTTAAACAGATTCCTAGTAACACTATAGTCCCTTTGTCTACTAAGGTACACCTAACAACTGAGACATCACTTCCCTTTATCTAATTAAAACCCTTAGTCATACTATACCCATAGTTTTTTCCGACTACCCTCTTGAATATAAATCAATTATTATAATCATAGGCTTTACTATCATTTAGTAACCTATGTATTTACACCTGCGGTAGATACCTATCTATGTAAATTAACAACCAGAGAACACAGACCTGCATTGGCAAGCAATTAATTTGTCGACAGAGGTCTTTGTAAAATAGTTATACTAACATAACAAGAGCTGTAATGCTGAGTAATTTCAACGTAAATATAGGCCTCATATATCTGGCTATGTAATTAATAACTTTAATTCAAAACTCGACCAGTGTAAGTTGATCCGTAGAGTCAAACAATATGTTTGATATGAAAGGTCAAAAAATATGGAGATGTAAATTTTATACGCTTACAGAATGATGATGCAAGCTAGCCATTGATAAATATACTGTTTAATATTCATCATGTGGGATCTTCGTTGGGAAATGTAGTTGCTATGATGAATTAGATAAGAATACGCTACGGCATGTCGGGACATGGAGTAGGATGCAAATGAAGACCTCAGTAATGCAGAAAATTATTAAAGAATACCGAATAATAGGGACTGCTCTTCTTACGATGACAAAAGACAATAATTTAAGTTTGAGTCATTGTGGTTAATAGATAACTTAGCCAATAGAATCTAGCACAATGAATTAACCGAAAGTAGCGAATCACAAAACAACAAAAATATTGTTCAGGCAAAATTTAAAAAGAGTTTTGACTTGCTTCGGTAAAGTTACAAAATATCATATCCTGTCAAAATAGGAACTATGCAAAACAAAACAAATGGATCATTTAATTTTATCGGAGACATCGATCATCAATTAATATACAATATTAATTTAAAATTTCTATTTTCAGAATATCAAATGTTTTCTGACAGTCTCAGATGTCATTCCATTTGCTCAGTACTCTATGTCATGCGATCGTGGAGTTAGGCATTTCCTGGTTCCTTTATTGTATAGCGTGATGATATAATCTTGATGCTAATAGCCTATTAGTTTTAACAGTGTTTTAATTGTAAATTATGTCGGTAAGAATATCCAGAAGATACCTATTGTGGCAATAGTTAAGTAGTTGGGCTATATCTTTTGATTTCAGAATTGGTATGTGGGTAGTGCCATTATATTGTCTTTGAAGTCGTTAATTCGGTAATGAGAAGGTTTAATTATGCACAGAGACAATGGGTCTTGCCTAAGGATTTGTTATGTAGGTAGCACAGACGGAGAAATTAAGATTTTATCTTGCATTGATAAGATCAATGATTGATAGTTAGTAGTAAAGAAGAACAATCTATGAATAGTACTTACGATTTTAGAAATG
Organism: Orthosia incerta; assembly: GCA_948252205.1. Taxonomy (NCBI): domain Eukaryota; kingdom Metazoa; phylum Arthropoda; class Insecta; order Lepidoptera; family Noctuidae; genus Orthosia; species Orthosia incerta. The sequence continues at coordinate 22,744,331 of OX411761.1, forward strand.
TAGAGGGCTTTCAGAAAGGATTCTGGCCTTACCTGTAAAACGAAAATATCAAATTAATTATGTTACAATAAATATTTAGCAAAGAAATACATACGCTTGATTTTTCAAAAGAAAAATGTTTATATTTTTATCTAGTCTGCAAAAAAAAAATCGAGTAAATAATGTCTTAAGTAAGGCTAGTTAAAGCTGTGACTTCCTATAATGATTTATAGACCACCCAAAGTTTCCAGAAGCTTCTGATAACTTTATAAGTCAACGACAAGATTATAATTATCTGCAGGATGGACAAAATCCTCTAATCTGCTAACCGATTAAGCAATATGGTTTTTTAATACAATGTTCTTTTTATTGCAAGTAATTTAAGGCTAACAAGTCAAATTTATCTCGTAACTTTTTTTCATATCACACAGCCCATCCATCGTATATAGTTTTTCTAAACAGTAGAATTCTCTTCTTCTCTTTTTCGAAACATTGATTGCTGATTAAAAGATAACCGTTCCCGATAGTCCTAATGAACTTGAATAATATTTAAGTTTAATTAAACCCTAACAGAAACCTTTTGCTCTTGATAACGATCGGAATCCCGAAAGAGCTCTTAAAACTAACCAAAATGACAAGTGGGTTTTGAGTCTTCAATTACAAAACGTTCTCGATCCAATTACGCCCACGACAAAACCACTATTTAAGGAACTACAGAATGTTAACTGTATGTAATATTTTAGACAGAAAACGACAACTGTCTTCTGCTGCTTTAAAATAAGCATAGAACAAGAAGAGTTTGAAGACCGATTAATATGATGTGGTAGTTACTGGGTTGTAAGGGTTAGATAGGCAGTCATTTCATGTGACATTCTGGTTAAATTCAGCAGCTTCCTGTTCGATTATAAACCGACTCAAATATGGTTGCGAAAAGAAAATTAATTATGTTTTGGACGCTTAGATAAGAAAACAAAGAATGGCGTGAAAAGGAGCTAGCTAGCTTAGTTAGTTTATACCCTAGATTAATATTACGATCAAGGAATAACAGTAGTTTAAAATAATACTTATAAAGAAGAAGATACAAAGCATCAGATGTAATATACTCCATTATAACTGACACATTCAACCTTCTATTTTCACTCTCATTAAAAATGACGTCACTACTAAAAAGATTACCCCATGTTAGTCTGTTTGCAGTTCTCACGAGACAAATATTTGGCGTACTATGTGTACGTACTGGGTACACAGTTCTCTAGGTACGTGGGCAGTAGGGTTTGCTGTGTACTCGGATTTCGCTAGTGCAAATTGACGCAATCTAGGGGTTACTGGTACGTGTGAATTTATCTAGAGTTGTCAGTAGATTAAAAGGTACGGATGGATTTTGTGATGATAATTTGGTATGACAGAAAGACAATAGATTCCAATTTGGTTATCACTGAGAGATTTTTAATCATCCAGGAGACGAATTAGCTAACAATCCAAATACGAAAGTTTATTTTTATCTCCAAAAAAAATGCACGGTTCCTGATTATATAGGTAACGGAGACGAAGCTCCGCAAAAAAGGTAGTAGATTGTTATCACAAACTCTTCCAATTAACTTGCTAGTTTTAAATACTAAAAGTGCATGAGTGCAATCAGACAAAGTGTTTTTTGACCCAAGAATACTGGATAAACACCTACTAAGCTTATCTGAATATCAGCGCAGTGATATTTTCTTTTTAATATCGTTGCACATGCTGAGATAGGAGCCTTTTTGGTCTCGCACGGGGTTATTTATATTTTATTATTGTTTGTGTTTTGCTTATCTCGTGTCTCCTGTGCGGGTCACAAATAAATATTTTTTCTTTCTTTCTTATATTAAAGATAATAAAGTACGATATAATAAGAAAGCAGTATCTAAATGATGTTTTAAATTGAATTCAATCTCAGAAACTTCTTCCTGTATATATTCGTAACGATTAATAACATACTAAAACCATTTACCAGAACAGTTTTGATATATTAATTTTCTGCATGCATACCCACTGAGTGGTTGCTAAACGTAACTTGCGAAACTTAGCCAACATGTTTATTACTTGGCACCTACTACGTTCATAAGTTATTTTAATAGAAAAGCAACCGTGGGCTATTGAGTAATTAAATAAGTGTTGATATATTGCTTTAGCAGATAGCAATAAACGACCCTTTATAACGGAAAACAGTAATTATACTCGGTGATAAATGATTTTATTTCTGTAAGTTGGTTTGTACAAACGCTTTTACATGTCGACCATATTTTTTAAAACTAGATGAGGTCGGCGTTTCCTATCTGACTACTATGAGAAGAAAGGCCGAAACAGACTCAGAGGTCACAGTCTCTTTTAAAGTCCAGACAAAATCTTGGTTAGATCATGTGAAGACCATGTTGACTGATGTCTGAAATGATCTTTTGCGGAAAGAACCAGCCAGATTGAGTGGACCTGTCCAGTCAGTACACGCATTTGTCAATAGCCGTGAAGCTCAACTCAGAATTTAAAGAGCTCAACGATTTGACGAACAATACCAAAGGACATTCGGGTAGACCGCATAAATTACTCAAACTGCCAGACCATGATTAAAAACTAACTGTGATAAATTAAAATTAAACGCAAAAAGGAATGATCCACATAGTCTTCACATTCACAATAATTAAAATAAAATAATATAACACTTTAAAAAGTAATTCAGTCATTCTTGTCATTGCAAGAAAACAAAAAAACACAAAATTCAGAATGCAAAAAATAAAATAATAAACTAATTGAAGCAGCTCTATCCCAAGCCTTTTTGTCGTCAACGTAATCTTTAACGGTATAAAACGCTTTCTGGCACAACTAACGTTTAATGAATGATTTGAATTTATTAAGGCTGATAAGAAAACTGGTCATAAAAATAGATCTGATGTGTAAAACTTATTTTAAAAAAATGTTACAAGAAGCCCCATTATTATTATGGTATAATACCCATGCTTTTGCAACCTAGACTATATTTTGGCTTGGATTGACTGCGAAATTAATAAAAATCCAAGACTACACTGCAGGGGGTGGTACAGTAAACTGTAGACGAATCGATATTCTACACGGAGATTAACCCCGTGACATTCCGTTAGATTTTATTAAGTATCACTGCAGTACAAAAGCCTTTTCTTATACGGAGAAAGAACTATTAATGATCATCATGCCTGCTCACTTTGTGTTGGCGGTTTGAAAGCAATACGAAGATTCTTTTCACACAGAGGCAGTGGCCACATTGCCCACATTATAGGCTGATTATGCTTCTAAGTCGAGGATTTGTCAAGATGTTTTATTTGACCGTAACTAACTGACTTTTATTGTTTCTAAACACTCCATTTCCTACATATTTTGGAGCTCTGTCTGCCAGAAAAGCTCTTTAACAACATAAATCATTATAATTTATACTGACCAGCTTGTAATCCGATCAGTTTTGTGTTTGTGTTCCGTAGTTTTATGGTTTACAAGCTCAATGCTCATGGTCGTATCACATTTGTTTGAGAACGAGCTTTTTGCCTTGAAGGCCTCGAAATAGTGATATTCTATCAAACGATTGACTAAAGTCCACAATATTGGGAATGGCCACAAAACATTTCGGTAGCGCACGACAATCCCATATTTCATATTTTCATTCGCATTTATTATTAAGTTGTCTAAATCCTCGGATAAGTATATCATCTTGTTTGGTTATAATGATTTAATAAATGAGTTATGAAGTAATCGCTGCACAAAATAGATCACGACTATCAAACAACCAATGAAAAACTGCATCCCGTCTTTGACCCAAATACCGACAGCTAAAAACCGAACATTCTCCCAACCAGCTCTGTAAACAAGTACTACATAGTGTATAATCTCATTCATGAAGCTTAATAGGATAACGGAAGTATGAACTGAACGGTCAGTCTGGCTACAAGATACGCGATATCATTTGAGCTAGGGAATAGACGAGACTTTGGTGAATACATTTTTTTACACTGTAAAACGATTGATAAATCTATCCATCGTTAAATAATTATAGAAGTGACTATTGAGATGGCGGTAAAATATTTAAACAAATAGAAATGTATAGAAGAAGGTATACTGCGCCACTGCGAAATAAATTTGGACATAAGCAGTGCGCAGTACCAGTTTTATGAAAGTGGAAAGAAAGTATTGTTAGAGTGAAAAGTAAGCACCAATATACTTGTAAGACTTCAATGTTCTATGGATAGTAGTAGCTAGAGACTAATAATTTCAAAGTTCCATGATAAACCAACATGTCTTAAGTACCGTTTAGCTGAAATTGAACCTATTGAACTCAGCCAGGCTCAAACCCAGCTAGGGACAGAAGCAGATCAAGAGGTAAGATAAGTTAGTTTGGCTTTAGGACTCATAGCTGAAGAATTTATGATTTTCATACTTGAAAGCTTAGTATTAGCCTAGTATTACATAGTGCGCATCTCATTCATGAAGCTAAATAGGACGGCGGAAGTATGAACTCAACGGTCAGATAGTGTTGAGGCTGGCGAATAGATGAGTTTGTTAGGAATAGATTTTCTTTAACACTGTGCAGTGCTAGTTTCTTGAAAGTGGAAAAAATATATTGCGGAATAAAAAATAACCATTATATTTCTGGGCTTCAAGGGAATCTTCTGTGGGTAGCAATGAGACTAATAATTTTGGAGCTAATAATAAAACGACCTGTTTGCCAGACGGGTCGGATATCCGTTGCATAATCTGGGATTACTAGGTGACATTTTGCTGGGCATATTTAAGTAATCGAGGGTGAGCTTTTGGCATATACTGAACCCAACTCCAATCAGACTCAGGGCTGTGATATTCCTAATAGCTTTAAAAACAAATGTCACTATTATTGGCATCAAATATAACCGCTCACAATGTTAGGACCCATTAATATTAATCCTAATTTATATCCGTGGTGCTAGGCAACTGGGCTTATCCCAGTTGTAAACGACCCTTTGTGCCTATTGTTTGTTTGTTTGTTCTTTCTCCTGCTTGATATGGATGGAATTGGAAATTTATATTGTATCCTACTCCTCAGTTATTCTTTTCTGATTAATTTCGTTGCGGGATCCAAGACAGTTAAATTCATTCTCCGGAACTTTGTCGAGTTTCATTGCCACGGCGCTTTTCTGGTGGTCGCCACTGTTGATTCTGGCTTGCAGGAGTTGCAGTGGTTTGGGAATAGTGCGGTGGAATTGCCCCAAAAAAATAGCTATTCAAATGACTTAAGTATAGAGCAGTGGTGGCCCAGTGGTATCGGCCGCGACTTACAAGTTGTAAGTCGTGGGTTCGAACCCAGGCATGTGCTTTACTTTGTGTAAATTATTTCATCACCACTGCTCTCAAAACGATGAAGGAAAACATCGTGAGAAAACCGGCATACCCTAGAACCAAAAATTCGTAGATATGTGACATCCACCAACCCGCACTGGGCCCGCGTGGTGTATTACGGCCCATTCCCTCTCACAGAGAGGAGGCCTGTGTCCCAGCAGTGGGAATATTAATAGGCTGATGATGTGAAGTATAGTCTTAAAAAAAGCCTATTATCTAGAGAAGATCTAAGCTGAATCCGGTAAGACTGGAAGCCGACTCCAATATAGTTGGGAAAAGGCTAGGCAGATGATGATCTAGAAAGGAGAACTGACTTGTGGTAGCCTATTGGTCATGATGCCATTTTATTTATTTTCATAAAAAAATTGTTTACAGCAATACCAACCTGTTCTACTTAAATAATAATTACACACAATCACTATTTCGTGGCTTCACCGACATATACAACGTTTCAACCTAAAAACCTAATTTTCTGGCGAAAAGTAAACTCAATGAAAATAGACTAAACCAAACACTAGCATAACTTGACCTCTATCTGCGTTCATTCCCTTCTTATCTATAGCTCACTTTATCCTGGATTTTACATTCATACAAGACATGAACAACCAGTTTAACCTGAACTTAAGGTTCGTGGGTTTTGTTTGATTTTATAGTTCGAGTTATACCGGTTTTCAGTACAAGATTCGTCTGTTATGGCTATAAATCTGCAGTCGGATAGTCTGTTTGTTTGTATTTTTTATATAGATCTGTGTAATCATAGAATTGGGTCGATATATCGCGGTTTTTTTTATTTGTTTTTAATTCTGTGTTGGATGTGGATTAGCAAATTGTATCAATGAGTGTATGGACAGCTTTATAACAATATATTTAAAAAAAGATTTTTTTTGGGTTATGAGTGTTTTTGGTGTTAGTCTTGGAGAATGGTATTAATAGGTACTCGTATATACCTTTCATCTGGTGAATAAAAAAGTAAGCTTGTTTTGGCCATTCATACATTAGAATTAAGTTTAAACAAATAGACAAGGACAGAATAAAGTTTAAACAAATCTAGCATGGTAATCATTCAAAAATAATTCGGATATATATGTATATATATATGTCGGAGGAGGACTCTCCTCAATGAATACGAGTTCATGCTCCATGTCTCTCTTGGGTCTCGTGGGCGTCATGTTGGGTTTAATGCTGGCACAAAGCAATTGAAGTAAGTACTACTTTGCCGTCCGAGCTGGTCCAATGGCCAAGCAGCAGATTCGTACACCAGTCGTTTCACAGTCACTTTATCTCCGCCACCAGGCAACCGCTTTTTTTACTCGGAAGGTACTTTTTTCACCACTCAAAAAGGCGCGCTCTCAGATCTGCCCGCGCGCCACAGATAACTGCCCGCGCCCCGTCTCGAAACGTCAACTGCCGTTCGAACCTACTCTAGGCGGCCATAATGCAGCTACCCTCGCTTGATTGGACAGTCAACCCATCCGGCAAAGTATAGTTTAAAACATCCAATCGAATTAGAGTATTTTGAAATTATAATAAAGTGTTGCCAATCGAATAAAATCGAATCAAGGTTTGAATCAGAAGGTAATGTTGCCAATGAAACAAAATTAAATTAAGATGATTAAGAACTTCTTCTTTATTCCGTATCTGTTTAATCTACTATCACAGAAGTAGGAAGTATCCTCCGATACGGCCATCTTGACAGGTCACACGTCTCTGTGTGATGGAGAGGGTCGAGCATCGTCGCTTCCTGTAATAGGAAGAAGCAAAAAAAAACAATAAAATTTTGCTGAGTAGTTCGGCCAATCCTGATATAAAAAAAAAAGAAATACGTGCTCGTGATGACTACCGCGCAGAAACCTTGATCAAAACCTTATATTATACCAACCTACAGCAAAATCAAATAAGACTACTCATGAAAACTGAATTCTAATAGCTTCCACTCTGTTCATTTGTTTTCTCCATGTAAATCTAGGTCTCCACACCACACACCACCATCTTCGTACTATAAAAACAGCCACCTCACCGTTTAGACAACCATACTACCACATTCTAAACGGTTACCGAAGCACCAGAGGTACCAGGTTCCCAACAGGCGTCCAATCAGTCATCTTTGACCACTCACCACGTAACCCATCTCGGTTACAGCAGTCATCTTTGACCACTCACCTCGTAACCCTCCTCGGTTACAGCAGTCATCATTGACCACTCACACTTCGTAACCCTCCTTGGTTACAGCAGTCACCGCAGTGACTACTCATCACCGTACAGTCAGTCCTTTGACCGTACACACCTCACCGTACAGTCAGTCCTTTGACCGTACACACCGACCTCACCATTGCTAGATTGATTTGAATCAGTCTTCAACATAGTACATTCAGTTACGTCAATGGGTACTTTTTCTTTCAGCTTTTCTCTTACTCATCATGAACCAAACAAAGCCTTTCATCCATCACATAGTTGTCACCATTTAGGACTTCAATAACCATAAACAGCACCATTAAACTTTGGACCTAACTTTTTACTTCACTCTTTATTCTGAATAAGCAATTTGACAAAACATTCACATTTCATAATCAACAAAAAGCTAACTAAAAAAAAATTTATTCAACATACAACTCTCAGTGCAATGGGTATGATAATCAAAAGCTTAAATAATTATTAGGCGCTGCGTGAAACGAATAACATCGACACTGTACTGACAGATGACACTTTGACACTTGATAGTAATGACAGTTCTATCGGCCCAACTACGATCTGAAAATCCGAAAGTTTTGAATGTTTTACAGTTCGCCGAAGCGTCTGTGATTTTTATTTAGTTTCAATCGAATATATGCGTTATTCAAAACACAGAAACTAAATTCACGTATCCGTCGGCTCCCAGGCAACGATCTAAGTACGCAGAACAATGTCCATATAGGAACTAAAATGAAAATGAAATCATGCACAGTATCATTCGACTTTACACCTGTATTATCTTTGTCATTATCAATCTGGTAAACTAGCAAATAACGGAAAATTACTTTAGGTATGCCTATTAATGACTGGCACAGAATATTTAACTACTTATATGACAACCAGACAGTATTCCCTAAGTTTCACAAAGACAATATATAAACAAAGGTCTTACCATCACTGTCATCTGACAAGCATGGATCCAGCTCAGAAGGGATATAAGATTGAGGGAGTGGACGTAAGCGGTCTCTTGAGTACTTATAAATTCGATTATTATTCATACTCTTAAGGAGATACCTGTCACCGTCTAGTATTTCAATGACCTCATAAGGTCCTTTGTATTTTGGATCCAATTTGGTTTGATTCCGTTCATGGTTTTCAATTAAAACATAATCTCCCATAGAGAATGTAGTCACTTTAGCCTTGTTTTTATCAAATCGTGCTTTATCCAGGGAAGCATTATTTTTTATTAATTTATCAGCTTGTTTTCTAATCTCATCTATATTTACTTCTATCTCATTATCATCAACGGTTAATAAATTTAGGGGTCTAGCTACTCTACCTATTAACAACTCTAATGGACTTGCCTTAGTGACTCTATGAATTGTGCTATTTATAGACAGCTGGACATCATCAAGTGCATCTTGCCAGGATCTATTTGGACTAACTTCTACAACGGTCAACATGTTTTTTAGTGTACTCATTATCCGCTCCGCTTGACCGTTAGCACGACAAGAGCCGGTTGCTATTAAATGTAGTTGGATACTATGTCTATTGCAAAAATCTTTAAAATCTTTATTTGCGAAACACCTACCTTGATCTGCTATTATACGCACAGGCGATCCGAAAAGTGATATTGATGCTTTAAGAGCGTTAATTGCACTCTCAGTATTTATTCTCAAGGAATGCCTCAATAAAACATACTTAGTGAAAGCATCAACAATTACAAAAACATATTCTTTTAAATCACTTTTGCCACTTAGTTTGCCTGTGGCATCTATGTGAATTGTATGCCATGGAATGCTTACTTTTGGTATGGGATGCAACTCTATTTGTTGTTTACCACTACTTGACTTGGCTACTTTGCAAGTTATACAATTCTCAACAAACTTTTTAACATATTTTGACATTTTTGGAAACCAATAATGTTGGTATGCCTTTTCTAAAGTTTTTTCCCATCCCAAGTGGACAATCGACTCATGGATGTGATTTATTACCGACCAACGAAAAGCCCTAGGTACAATTGGTAGCCAAATATTACGGTTATTCTTTTGAACTTTCCTATAGAGCACATTAGAACGTAACTCATAAATTCTATAACCCTCTAAAACAAGGTCGTCATTTTCTATGTCATGAATAATCTGATTGCACTCAGGGTCTCGTCGTTGTTCTGCTTGTAACCAGTTCGAAGATAACTCAACTATATTAACGCGTTTTTCCTCTACATAATTTACCTTATTTAAACGTTTGGTATCATTGCTAGCACCATTTTCTTCAGGTAAATGATTTCTTGAGAAAAAGTCGACATGGGCCATTCTCTTGCCTTCTCTGTACTCTATATTAAAATCAAAAGCTTGAAGGAATGCCCACCACCGATGCACTCTAGGGGTTAAGTCTACTTTAGTTCTAGATGCCTTCAGAGAATTGCAGTCAGTAATGACTGTAAAAGTCCTACCATACAAGTAATGTCGGAAATGCTTGACTGCATTTACAACAGCTAGTGTCTCCAACTCATAGGAGTGATAACGAGACTCCGCACTAGTTGTTCGCTTACTGTAGTACTCTACAGGATGTAGCTTTTTATCAGCTCGTTGGAAGAGTATTGCACCGTAACCTTCACTACTTGCATCCGTATGCAGTTCTATAGGTAGTTCCGGGTTAAAAAGCATTAAAACTGGAGATGAAGTTAATATTGAGATAATTTTCTGCCTGATATTTTCGTATTCGGTAGTCCATATAACTTTAGTATTATTATCAGCTAAGAGACGATAACGTGGGGCCATTATAATTGAAAAATTATTGACAAACTGCCTGAAATAAGATGCTAAACCTAAGAATTGTCTCAGCTGGGTAATGGTATTTGGTGGTTTGGAACTAGTTAGTGCCTTAGTTGGGCCTTATCTCACCTTCAGATATTTGGTAACCTAAAAACTGGACTTGCTTCTTAAGGAAGGCGCATTTCTTTAAATTAAACGAGAAACCGGCATCACTCAGAGTTTTCAGCACTGTACGTAGTCTCTCTAACCCTTGTTCTTCATTTACTCCAGGGATTATAAGATCGTCCATGTAAACAATTGCATATGAGTGTGCTAGGTCACCTAGAGCTGTATTAATAGCTCTCTGGTAAACAGCAGGAGCATTGCGTAGGCCAAAGGGCATAGCGGTAAATTCATAATGAGCATCAGGGGTGATAAAAGCGGTTCTTTCTATGGAATTTGATTCTGCATTTATGTTAATTTGATAAAAACCACTAGCCATGTCTAAACAAGAGTAAATACGTGCACCTGCCAACCTTTGAACTTGGTCACATATTAAAGGTAAGGGATAGCGGTCAGGGACGGTATTAGCATTCAGTTCTCGATAATCTACACACATCCGATCTGTACCATCACGTTTTTTTACTAAAAGTATCGGACTAGAAAAGGGAGACTTACTGGGTCTAATAACTCCAGCAGACAATAACTCACTACACTTATTGCGTACTATTACACGTTCTTCAGAACTTAAGTGGTAAGGCCGACGTTGTACAATTTTGCATGGGTCGATCAATTCAATTGCTAATTCACCTGTCTTTACTCGACTAGTAGGCGTGCCTTCAACAAATGATTCCCTGAAGCTACCAAGAAGTTCTATTAACTGGGGTTTAAAATCATCTGTAACATCGGTATCAATGTCATTGAAATCAGTTATAGCCTTACCAACATCACAAATATTAACAAGAGAAGACTTTTTGATTATAACAAGTTTGTCACTCGAAAGATGTGCAGAAAATCCCAAAGCTAATAGATCACGTCCAATCAGAATATCATTACTCAGAAAATTATCAGGTATAATGTGAAATAATATTTGTACGTCATGGCCACATAGAGTAACATGAGATAAAACTTGTGAGTCACACAATATGCTAGTATTTCCTACACCTATCAGAGTAACAGCTGAATGTTGTAATTTACCAACAAGTTTAAGTGAAATACTCTCTTTAACCAGGGAACATTCTGCACCAGAATCAAAACAAAATGAAAACTTCTCACCAAATTGAGTGATCACCCCGGTGACAGGTTTCATATTGCATATGTCCACTCGTTTCACTACGTCGGATGCGGCGCCAGGTTGTGTGCTGCCAGTTGCAGCCGATGTTCTCGAGCATCTTGATGCAATGTGGCCCTCTGTTCCACACCTGTAGCACTTCACGCCGGGTTTCATCATAGCAACTCCCATGTTGGGGCGATCGGAATTTGAAGTTGTTTGCTGCGTGCCGTGTGAACGGCTGAAACACTCGAAAGATCTATGGCCAAACTTTCCACATGTGAAACACTTCGTAATAACACTATTTAATTTAGGGCGTTTGCCCTCCTGCGTTGGATATTGGTTGGCTCCTGTCTTCGCGACCTCTTGAGAACTTCGCTTGCGATATGAAAATGCCATCAGTTCACGTTGCATTTTACTGCGTGTACTTATATCTTCGGAAAAAATATGGCGTTGTAGTCGTGGTTCGATTTGTCCTATGTGAGCAAGTATGATAGATACCATCATTTCTTCCTTGCCTAGTTTACCCCATCGTGACGTGAGTGACGTAAATAAACGGCTTGCATATGCAGCGAGACATTCGCCATCTTGCGGTTTACCATTAAACATTTTCAAAACGGTTGATGCACATGTTTCCGACGTATCAAACCGAGATAGGAAAATTTCTTTAAACTCTGTCCATTTCATATTTGGATAAACTATTTGTGACAACCATGTTGCGGCTGAACCCTTCATAGCCTTACTCAGTGTCAGAACGAGTTTGCTTCCATGTAGATCACGATCCGATAGACAAACATCAGCGGTTGCTAACCATGCTCGGCCATCGGTGTCTGAGTCGTCCGGATGGTACTCGGGCAACACGATGTTCCTGTCATCAACAGGATTGCGTAGCGCTTCTATGAGCAGTTGCATGCTGTTTTGTTGCGCCTCAAAAAGAGCGCGCCAGCCATTGTCCGTTTCGTTTGTTCCGTCTTCGCTTTGTGCTGGCACCGTGACCACTTCCGATGTCGGAGGAGGACTCTCCTCAATGAATACGAGTTCATGCTCCATGTCTCTCTTGGGTCTCGTGGGCGTCATGTTGGGTTTAATGCTGGCACAAAGCAATTGAAGTAAGTACTACTTTGCCGTCCGAGCTGGTCCAATGGCCAAGCAGCAGATTCGTACACCAGTCGTTTCACAGTCACTTTATCTCCGCCACCAGGCAACCGCTTTTTTTACTCGGAAGGTACTTTTTTCACCACTCAAAAAGGCGCGCTCTCAGATCTGCCCGCGCGCCACAGATAACTGCCCGCGCCCCGTCTCGAAACGTCAACTGCCGTTCGAACCTACTCTAGGCGGCCATAATGCAGCTACCCTCGCTTGATTGGACAGTCAACCCATCCGGCAAAGTATAGTTTAAAACATCCAATCGAATTAGAGTATTTTGAAATTATAATAAAGGGTTGCCAATCGAATAAAATCGAATCAAGGTTTGAATCAGAAGGTAATGTTGCCAATGAAACAAAATTAAATTAAGATGATTAAGAACTTCTTCTTTATTCCGTATCTGTTTAATCTACTATCACAGAAGTAGGAAGTATCCTCCGATATATATATCTCATGTCATCGATATTATCAACGAAAATCAGCAACATAACCCTTTCCTGTTTAAGCTCATCATTTCAAAAGAAAGTCTTGTGTAAAATCTATATCTGTTGAGTATATATTATTAGTCACTGACATCTTATGATATCTCGTGATGTACAAAAAGCATAAAAATCAACAGTATACATTTGTAAATCTTGTGCAAACAAATCGTGTATTTTGTAACGGAATAAATCATACACATGTGTTGAATCATACAGAATTATGGATCGAAACAGAAGGTGAATTCAATCTTACTTAATGTACAACATTAAGTGAGATTGAATTCACCCATTTCACCCACACACCACAATTTGAGAGTTTGGATGTTCTGGAGTGATTGAGTTACAAACATAAACACGTATGTTTGTTACTCAATTACTCCAGAATGGCTGAACAGATCTCAATAAAATTTGTTGTAGAGATCGTATAGTCTGGAATAATACATATGCTACATTTCATCCGGGTTTCATAATGTCCCCTTGGGATAAGAAAACACTTTTCACTCTCGGGGGAAGCCGCTGGTAGAAGCTAGTATGGAATAAAGAAAGCCTGCATAATTTCTAAGGGAGTAAAGTGATTTGAATTTGGAACATCAAATTCCTGTGGAAACTCGTGCAAAACTCTAAGTTAAAAAATTACCATATGGCATTATAAAGAGATTTGTTCGAAAATCAAACTGGCCACCATAAGCAAACCTCAAAAAAAAAGAAAAGGCGTGATTTCAAAGAATGACAAACAAGATGACACCCAAATACAAATTCTACACTTTGGAGTACTGAAATAAACTCCACCACTACTTCCATAAATGTATTGAACAAAAATGTTACTCTGTCCTTCCATAACTGGACAAATAATAATGTGTCCAACATCAATATTAACTTTTTCTCGCAAAAACTGTGAAGAGTAGACTCTGGGATGAAGCCTGTCATCGTCTTGGGCAGCTTGAACCACTCGTTTCACTCAGGACTCTACATAATATGCCGCACAGACACATGCACGCACATGTAAGACACTACTTTATCCCCTTGGTGCACAATCTAATTAACACTCACACTAGTCTCTAGACAATGTGTTCAACGTTTAAAGTGTGCATCGTTTCCAAGAGCGATGGCGATGGTTGAAATGCCAAAATGGTCAACAAACGGGATTGATCACTTGACATTTTGATAGACATTTATGACATTTTACCAAACGCTATCGCGACACCTTTGTCGATAGAATGTCACTTGTGTGCATCCTCATGTAGCGAAATGATTAAGATAAAAGAAATCATCTCTAAGATTGAGATAATTAGTTATCTTGAACGGATGACAGTGACATTCATGGGCTCGTTCAGAGAGGACTTTATACGAGCAAAGTCACTTAATTTAATGGTTGACACTCACTTGTTATGAGGAGTGAATCAGAAGACTTTATCATCAGTTCGCGTCATAGAAGCTCACATATTGGTATCAACGCTTGGATAGAATTGCGATCAGAACAGGCCAAGTTCCAGACAAGGTTGACTAAGGTTAACTCAAACATTTTTTTTGACTGTAGCTATGCATATTCTCATGAATACTGCACTACCACGAGGAGATAGTGCAGTTATGTGGGCCTTCAACCCACTCCACGGTGTCCTCCTGTGCTGCATTTGGCGGGAACACGGGCACACGTTAGCACTCACCGCGAACCCGCCGCGGCTGTCCGTCACCGGACCCTCCTCTGGGGAGTACCACCATCACCGGCGCACCAGAACACACTGCTCCAGTATCAACTTCAGGACTTCCAGTAATCAAAAAGCCAGTGACTTCTCCTGTCTTTTGCAACCAAACAAAAACATTATTTACATCTAAATGACGACTCATGTTGTCTCTACAATGCACAAGAGCTTTTTCAGTGCGATTCGTGTGAACTAAAACTTCTGCCAACATCTCGTCATTCGCTAAATCGTGTTCAGCTGTTTCTCACAACGTTTTAACTTGCGTCACTTTTCTTACTGGCACTGATGTCATCTGTCACTCTGTCACTATTAATATGGGACTAGCAGTTAAAGGATTATTGCTTTTTGTGTTTAAGTACTCTTCAGTCTTGGTCATTTTTAGAGCCTTTAGAGTACATATTGCGTAAAAAATTACCAATACAATATTAAAATAGTTTCGGGAGATAGAAAAACAATCATTCATATGAAATACAATATTCATATAAAGATTTGTTCTACCGTATATGCATAGCAAATGTCGAATCTTTACACACTCTTAGATTTACATTAGTAAAATAATTAAAAAGATTGTAACTACTGAAGTCTGAAACGTTTAGTTAATCTCTTTGGTTATAGATAGAGGAAACTGTTTTAGGTAGATGAAAGTAGCCCAGGATATACTTAGCTTAATAGCTTGCGATTGGAGACGGACGGGCCGTCCAGCATTTGCGTCCAGCCATGGCCATGTTTTTAACTTTTAAGCTCCAAACCTCAGCTTTAAAAGTGGGTCCCTTAACCTTGCATAATCAACACTTAACACTACTAAAACCTTTGCAGATTACATCATTCTAATCTCCGTAAATATCAACCTGTCATTATGTGTTTTTCTCAATCCGCCATGACACAATTTAATGTTTGTTTTTCACAAGTTTGCTCGATTACGAAGCACTTAGTTGCTATTCGACGTGTGAGGTCACTGGTGTCCTTAATCATGTTGACATTGTTGACTAGTGTCATCTTTAGTGTGCTTAAGAAGAAATCAAACTGCCATAGCCTATTCCCAATTATGTTACTTATGTGTTAGTATGATTTGACAACAAATTTTAAATTTAAAATCGTTGCTTTGATGCCACAATCATTTTAAACTTTAATTCCACTCATGCGCTTCCATATAAATTATAGATTACAATCAACCCTCTATTTGCCGCCCCATTGGTTTTGTCGTCCAGGTGCAAAAACACATAAATAACTCCCGGTAAGCAGTTTAGGGTTACGAAGCAATATTCATTCATTTTCGCACGTTGGTAATATTGCCAATTATGAAAGTGTTCAGGGGTAGTTTTTTGTGACAGTTGAATCAACAGACGTGTGTGGTTTAGTAAATAGGAATGATGAATCAGTTTTGTATTGGTTAATGAATTAGTTGATATTTAAAACCCTCAAGGGTGTAAGTCTTATTGTTAGCATTTATGATAAAAAGAAAATATTTTTTGTCTTTGTGCAAACAAAACCACCATATTATTTTAAATGATAAATGATTTATTTTCTGTAAGTTGGTTTGTACAAGCACTTATACATGTCGATCATATTTTTTAAAACTAGATGAGGTCGGCGTTTCCTATCTGACTATTCTGAGAAGAAAGGCCGAAACAAACTCAGAGGTCACAGTCTCTTTTAAAGTCCAGACAAAAACTTGGTTAGATCATGTGAAGACCATGTAGACTGATGTCTGAAATGGTCTTTTGAGGAAATAACCAGCCAGATTGAGTGGGCCTGTCCAGTCAGTGCACGCATTTGTCAATATCCGAGCAGCTCAACTCAGAATCTCAACTTTAATTCGAATTTTGGATCTACATTGGCAGAAATATAAGTTGATAGTCGATATCAATAAAACAAGCTTACCGTTTATAAACAATGACAAACCTACATAGACTGAAAGTTTCAGGCCACAGTTAATGTATAGGTCAATTCTATTTGTTTTATAGTTTTCATGATCTACCGGAAAAGTCACGTGGTCAACTCCTTATAAATTTGATCCCATGTTAAAATCATAAAATGTGTTGTAAAAAGTCACATGGGACCACAGGCAAGGAGATACAGGACTTACTGACTATTTTTTTTTATTATAGGCTCGTGTTTGACCACAATCTCAGCTGATGGTAAGCGATGATGTGGTCGTCAGTGAACCACGCTTGCCTAGAAATAACCTATTCACTCTTGACTTAATGGCTCCCAGGTTGTAGCTATCTGGCTAAACAGCTGTCATTCAGGAGACGCCTGCATATATCAAACAAAACGACTGCAATAAACCTGATTGACAGTTTATTAACTCATCTAATACCACCACACACGTCGATAGTACACTGTATATTAATTTTATTGCATCACTCAATGATGTATCAATAATGACAAGCAGTAAAATCGCCCACAACTCCATCAAAGAAGATGAACGACTTATATTAGAGGTGATAGAATAGATTATTTTCTTTTTATTACTTGCATCAATTCTATATTTATTGGTTCAGGTGATAAAGGCAAGATTAAATGAGAGAGGATTGGTTATTTCTTCAGTTAGGTATTGAATCACAAGTGCATCTAAGCTCATCCTTTTCATGGCCTTAAAAGTGTTCATTTTAATGGGCTTCCAATAGTTTTTTCATGGGTTTGACGACCTGGGGCAAAGTGGCTAATTAAATTTACTAATAATTGTTACCATGTTAAACTTTTAGATATTGTTTAAAATCCGTTCAATTGAATTATATAAATGCGAAAGTAACGCTGTGTGTCTGTTTACAATAATTCCACTTCGCTGACCGAATTTTGATGAATTTTGGCATAGGAAGAAATTGGACCCTGGTGAGGGACATAAGATCCTTTTTATTCCGGGAGTACATTCCTTTAGGATAATAACCGACCTTCACGTGGGCGGAGCCGCTGGCAGAAGCTAGTTGGAATGTAATTATGTAAAATTTTAACAAAAACGATAAAACTAACACATCTCAACCGGCCTTTTAGTTTCATCAGAACATACTAACAAACACATACTAAATACAAAACCCTTTTAACGCCATCACATCCAAATAAAAACATCTCCCTTATTAACTATTAACTCACAGGTTGACAAAAACCATAGACAAGAGAAATACAAGCCGAATCTATTTCCAAAGACAACCGATGTCCGCGTTGGCCCACAGCCAACATTCTATCTAGTCTACGGCCGGAAAGCATTGCATTCTATAAATACCATAGACTTTGATGTGTTTCGATCTGTACGTCTGTGATTGGAAATCTGATTCGAGAGGAAGTGGATTTAATTTCCAATTTTTTGATTTTTCAGGCAAATTAAAGTTTTTTTTTCCTAAATGTATTTATCGATGACCTATCTTAGTATCTATCTCCGTAGATTAAGCTTTTAAAAGTATTTTTGTAATTAATTTAAAAACAAAAAGGAAGTTAACTGTATCAAAAGCTTCGCTTGCCAAGCCAGGAACATAGTAGTGTAATCTATTTTGAACCGTTGCCAAAATGACAAGTGCACCTATCGTATTTTCTAATCATCAACTATGATAAAAGAAAAGAAAGATTTCTTATTGTCTGTGTGTTTCTTTCTTAAACACAAGCTATGTATATCTTTCTTGTATTTTCGTTGATTGATTTGACCTTCACTATGCTGTTACAACAAACTTAATAGTGAATAATTTATACGAATCAGCACCCCAACCCTGCAACACAATTTCTATCCGAAGGATATTGAGAGAAATATGAAATGACAATTGAATGTATCATTTATATTCATAGGAGTTCCTGTGTCGACTCATGCATAAAATCTCGACAAGAGAGATTTTAACAGCGAGCGAAGCGAACTCAATTTTTTTTAACACCTGTCCTCAGATGAGTAAGGTTTTATTTGATAGAAAAAAAAACAATGTCCAGAATTTACTTACAAGCTTTTGATTTTACACGCGAATTAAATTTTATACTTTAAATAAGTGGTGTTTGCAAAGGCAGCCTTGGCGCCCTCGATCCAATACAGGCTATAGCCTGATTAGCCTGTGGTTAAATCAGGCCCTGTGGATACTAACGCAATGAATGTTGTTGAACTGTCAAAATGAAAAGCACTGCCAATAATTGTGTGTCAACAATTGAAAGTAAAATTTTGATTAAGTGAATAATGTATACGAATCAGCACCGCATTCCTGCAACACACTTTCCATCAATATACGAAGGATTTTGATAGAAATATTAAATGATAATTGAAAAACAAAATGTAATATATATGTTCTTCATGTAAATATCCTGCATCCGGTTAGACCCCAACACAATTGGGAAAAGGCTAGACAAATTGATTCAGTGACAGACTGAAAGGCCGTGAATAATTCACTGTAACTATTCAATAATATCACACGTCATGTTCCACGAAACTATTGCACTGACCTAAAACAGTTTTTCATAATGTATGTCAATGTATTTCGGGAGGTGAACGTATGTGTTAAAATTAAATTCTGTGTGTACCCATTGTTCTGTACGTTACGTTATTATTATAAGTGTCAGTGTGAATGACGTCACGTATGGCTAAAATCAAGGTACATCATTGCTGTCTGAAGTTTCAGTTTTTTTAATGAAAACTGTTCTTGTTTTACAAGCTACTAATGATAAAGAAGATACTACTATTTAGTATAAATTTTTGAATAAATTTATAAGGTTTAGAAAACTTTGAAATGATATAAAGGTCTTTCAAACATCTTGGCCAATTTGGTAGAGCTGAAAAAATGTAACAGACTGATAAGATAAAGGTTTCTTTTAAAGGCGGCACACAAAATGGACCTAAACGGAATTAAAAGAAGAACCGAAGGACAGTGAATGATGGGAAAAACGTAAGGAATCTTTTGACAAGAAGATGTGGAACAGCATTCATCATCATCTGCCTAGCCTTTTTCCCAACTATATTGGGGTCGGCTTCCAGTCTTACCGGATTCAACTAAGTACCAGTGTTTTACATGGGGCGACTGCCTATCTGACCTCCACAACCCAGTAACTGGGTAACACGGTACCCCTTGGCAAGACTGGTTTCAGATCTCAAGCTTCTGACTACCCGTAACGACTGTCAAAGATCTTCAAATGACAGCCGGGACTAACGGCTTAACGTGCTTTCCGAGGCACGGAGGAAACTCATCACCATCCACGGATCGACCTCGTCAAGCGTTGCTGAACCTTGATGATCGACCCGTGCGGCTGTTATTATTTAGCCACAAGATGTGGAACAGCATTATGCTCATAAAAAATTGGCCCAGCCAGTGGAAACACACAAGCACATCGCAATATACACTGTAAACGAAAAACAAATGAAAAAAAGAAATTACATTTACAATTTCACACATATGTAGGTACCCGTATCTCACACATTTTTACGAGTTCCATCATGAGTCAGGTATTACTCATCACTGCGTTTATAAAATGTTTGTTTGTTCGTTTTGTTTAGGGTTGCTAGAAACAAAAAGAGCTTTTGTAAGAGCATTGAATTTTTATGATCTACCTAGATTGGTACTTCTTGTTGTCTTGGCCTTATACACCTTAAGAAAGCTCTGTTATGACGAAAAGGTTTAACTTAGCAAGGCAAATTAGCACATCGATAGCTTTACACCCGACTTTTGAATTAAGAATTTGAAGTTTATTAAACTCTACTTGAACCTCCTAACAATGTTCAATTCGGTCTTATAAGTCGCAAAATTTAAATAAAAAAATGTAATGTATAAGTTTCAAATTAGTATTATTTGTAAGACAGATTATGGTTTGCAAAAAAAATATGTGACCGCAAATAAAAATAATCTATTTTAGCCTAAAATAGTTGGTAGCCCTAGTTTCTGTGCCAAAATCTAAGTCACAATTGTTTGTTTAGAAACAGCTGAGATATATTAGTTTATTTAAGAATTAAAAATACTTTCCGGTATAAATCATTATGATTCAAAGGGAAATGAGTAAAATAGGTGATGACTATTTTACTAGTTGAACAATTTCATGACAGGAAGGAAACAATTTCACTGAATGACAAACTGAATGAGCTTGAACCTGAATGAGCATTCTCAATATGGCAATCGGTGACTGACT
The DNA here is from genome assembly GCA_948252205.1 of Orthosia incerta. Lineage (NCBI taxonomy): Eukaryota > Metazoa > Arthropoda > Insecta > Lepidoptera > Noctuidae > Orthosia > Orthosia incerta. The sequence continues at coordinate 22,765,278 of OX411761.1, forward strand.
CAAAAAAATATAGTCAACTTCTTCTATGGACATCGCAGACATAGAGCGGTGGTGGCCCAATGGTATCGGCCGCGACTTACAGGTTGTAGGTCGTGGGTTCGAACCCGGGCAGGCGTTTTACTTTGTGTAAATTATTTCATCACCACTGCTCTCAAAACGGTGAAGTAAAACATCGTGAGAAAACCGGCATGTCCTAGAACCAAAAAATCGAGACATCTGACGTCCACCAACGTGCACTGGGCCCGCGTGGTAGATTACAGCCCATTCCCTCTCACAGAGAAGAGGCAGTGGGTGAAATCGGGCAGTGGATGACGATGATGGCTCTTCTTTCTCATCTATCTATCCTCAAAAACAGGTAACAAAGAACCGTTTAAGTCGGTAGAGTACCGAAATAAATACCGGCAATTATACAGTAAGACCGGTAGGTATATTTTTCACAAGAACAAACCCGGTACGTAATTATTGCCACAACTAAAAAAATGAACCGAAAAATCATCTTTATCAAAAACTTGACACCCGTTTCACACCTCACAAAACCCCATGATCCAATTCTCACTGCAACACATGCAACAGGCCATGTGTTGTGGCACGTGGCGCAATGGGATCCGCCCACCGTGACTGCATAGATAACACCATTGATTAGACCGTAGAGTATGGAGTTATGATGGCATGCGTGTGGTGTCGGGAATGGTGAATTTCTATAAAGGTACTTTGTAGCAAGGAGTATCTAGATATGCATATACTGGCTCGATGCTCAGTTTTGGGATAATCATTTTCAGCGCTTATAAATAATTTCAGGCAATAAAATTAAAGGTGTTTTTTTTTTTAATTTGATTAGAAGAGTTGGAAATACGAGTATCATCAAAATCAATTTTTTATTTTTTTTGTTTTACATAGCCCTACATGGGCACTTATAAAACGTCGACAAAAGGTGCACGGTTCGGGTTAGTCATTTCCTATGGAGAAGAACCGGCAAGAAACTCCACGGTTACTCTTTTAAAGAAATGGTTTGGTTTTACAATATTTCCATGTTACAGCATTAGTACTTGGATATGGGGGACAACGTAGGCCAGACAATAAGTCGTAAGAAAAAAACAAAAGTAAAACGAGATAAAAAGTTAACAAATGTTAACAAGCATCTAGAAATCTAGAAGGCCTACAATGTTCACACATTCACAAAACAATCGGTAAAAGAATCTATACAAAGGTAAAAAAAAACAAATAAAAAATAATGTCTAACAACACAAAGTTTAACATGTGGCACAAATGTTGTTATCAGTGCTGTAACTATTCTTAGCAAAGGGCTATAAAGATGATTGAAAACCATTGTAAAAAGCCTAATTAAAAGAGAAAAAATGAGATTGAGACATCCACTTATTGGTGCCGTTTATGAGTTACCAGGGAAGCCGCATGCGCAGAAGGAGCTAAAGCCAAATTTATCTATCTATTACTCTCATCTAGTTAGGTACTACAATTAGAAAATATTATGATATTTATTATTTATTTGATTTAATTCCGCGTCATCGGTACATGGTGGACATCCCACCCATACGCGCAAAACGTTTTAGGGACACTTTTATTATGCGTACAGCTAAGGAGTGGAATTCCTTGCCCGAGTCTGTGTTTCCCAATAGCTACAATCTAGGGGTATTTTAGTCAATAGTGAAAGGTTTTTTTCTAGGCAAGCGTACTTCACCGTCGCCCAGATCATCGCTTACCATCAGGTGAGGAAGTGGTTAAGCGCGAGCCTACAGATTATTAAAAAAAACATAGTTATTCAAGTTCGTAGCTAAAGAATTCAAGAATACAAAGTGCAAGAATATACTTCAACTCTGATGACGGCTGCATCAAATGCCGTTACGTCAAACTATTTTGACGGGAACTTCTCAAAAATCTCGTAGATTTCGTACTCATTCAAGTTTAACACGCTTTCACAAAGAGTATATCTTTACTTTTCTTTCCTAGAGATGTATGTGTGGAAATGGGAAGATTCCCATTGACTCACCGATCCAATATGGAAAAATCACCATCTGACCACCTATATAAAGAAATACAGAAAGTATAATATGCGACCGCAGTGCTAAGTTGTGCAGCAATTACAAAAACTGCCACTTAGAACATACCATAGAGAAACCGCTTTCATTGATCAATTAATACAAAAATACCCACTTTTTCCTTATAGGGACAAAAGCAATAAGTTCTAGTTTATTTTATTTTTATGTGGGTCGCTGTGACATGTTGAGTATTGATGTGACTTTAAAGAGATATTTTATCGATATCGGATATCGATAATTTTTGTTATGGTGAACTGTCATTAGACATAATAATTAAAGTACGTGCTTGTCTGTAATTAGGTATTTGTTTTTGAAAGAGTATACAAATTCGTGTTTCTTATTCATTTCGTATAAATTCAAGGATTGCATATAATCTACAACATCCTCCTTAGGCATTAAAACTATGACCAGTGTATTCGAAAAATATTAACGAAAATGGGAAAAAAAAGTTAGTTCAAAAAATCAAAAAACCACACTGCTTAAAAAGCGAACTAAAAACTGCACAGCATGATTTTCTTCCTGTTTACGTCTTTTTGTTCGCATTTTAAGCAGTCGGGTTTTTTTATTTATAACTTTTTAGTTATTTTTTTCAAGATTTAGGTACATTTAAAGGGATTGGAAGAAAAAAAAGTATCCCCCACAATATGGCGCCCAAATGCCGCCTTTATTCTATTTTCCAATTTTAATGTACACTCGCAGGATTAAGACGAATCGATTGACGTATGAATCATCAAAATCGGCCAACGTGTTTGGTCTCTAGAACGCCACATAGGAACAAACATAAATACATACATAGACGAAGAAGCCAAGCTGGTTCTTGAGAAAAAAACTGTCAAACATAGGTCTAGATTATCCATCGACTAGCTAGTCCTTTTAAAACAGGGAAAAAATCGAACCAGCACAATTAAATATAGCATTTTAGGAAAGAACCCTAGTCTATCAAATTGATTAGGTAGGCATTATAGCCATTTAACCACACAATCTAGGTAATCCATTTACGATATTAAAACCTGCCAATTTAGCAACAGATATAATCTGTATAATTTTGCGAAAAATAAGCGTAGGCTTCACAAAGAATAGCGAAATGGCGGACGAATCATGATGGTATATAATTTGATGTTATTAGCGAACAATTTAATCAATTTGATTGCCCTTTTTACTTAGATCATACAGTTTCAAGAAGATTCATTTTCTTTTATTCTAGTAAATTGGTTTTTCTTGTGTGTGATGGAAGATGCTTTTCAATTTTGATGAAACGGCTATTACTTAACATAAATGGCGAATAGAGACATAATTATAATATATTAATAGAGCAGTACATTTTACTAATGTGAAATAAAAATGAGCAGTGGTGGCCCAGTGGTATCGGCCGCGACTTACAAGTTGTAGATCGTGGGTTCGAGCCCAGACAGGTGCTTTACTTTGTGTAAATTATTTCACCACTGCTCTCAAAACGGTGAAGGAAAACATCGTGAGGAAACCGGCATGTCCTAGAAACAAAAATTCAAAGACATGTGACATCCACCAACCCGCACTGGGCCCGCGTGGTGGTTAACGGTCCATTCCCTCTCACAGAGAGGAGGCCTGTGTCCCAGCAGTGGGAACATTAATAGGCTGATGATGTGATGTGTGATGTGAAATAAAAATACATTAAACGTACACACATTATTCACACACACACATCTTTTTTTTAATGACTTTTTTAAAATAATATCTACTAGTCATTCTACTATCTACTATACAATTTAAAACGCGACAGTTTGTGAGTATGGGCGAATGTTTGTTACTCTGTTATGCAAAAACTACTGAACGAATTTCAATAAAACTTTGCAGTAATATAGCTTAAGTAGAACTCCATCAGAATAGCACATAACCTATAACTTTTAAAGTTATCGGGGGCAGTACCTAGTATAAACACGGGTGGAATTCGAGGACATGTGACATCCACCAATCCGCACTGGGCCCGCGTGGTGGATTAAGTCCCATTCCCTCTCTCACAGAGAAGAAGCCTGTGTCCCAGCAGTGGGAACATTAAAAAAAGGCTGATGATGATGATGATGACACACGGGTGGACCCGTGGGCGGCAGTTAATACCTTGTAATACAATCCAATTGTGTAATAAAACCAACGGATTATTGACAAGAAGCCAGACCTTGTGAATGAACCTCGTTAATAACGTCAACATCTTCTAAGATTTCAAAACATGAAAGCTGAAACGGTGATTCACTGAAAACATATTATTATTTAACTGCTTTGACTATGTAAGAAGTACTATAATTTCATGGTTGCATTCAGCTTTAAATATCTTCATTACCTAACTTTTGAAGGTTGTTGCAAGTTTAATAGCCCATTTCATTAATTTGAAACGGTAAAATGGTCGTTTTTGTATGTCTTTCGGTTTACCTATTTCAAAATATCAGTCATCAAGGTGGTTTCAAGTGCAAGTTCAATAAAAAACTGTTTTTTTTATTATTATCTATAGGCTTGCGCTTGACCACTATCTCACCCGATGGCAAGCGATGATGTGGTTGACTGTGAAGCACGCTTGCCTGGAAAAAACCCATTCACTCTTGACTTAAAGAACCTTCGATTGTAGCTATCGGGAAACACAGACTCCGGCAGGGAATTCCACTCCTTAGCTGCATGCTTATTAAAAGTGTTCCCAAAACGTTTTGTGCGTATGGGTCGGATGTCCACCATTTACCGATGATGCATCGCCGTACGTCTAGTAGTCCAGTGATGGAACGGTCTGGGCGGAATTAAATCATGCAATTCCAAACTGTATCGGATAGAATCGGCAAAAAAATCTTTTAAATGTACATTTTCTCATCTCCTTCAAATTGTTTATTTTACAAGAACTAAAAACATGTCCTACAAAGAAATAAAATTATTTGTAGACCTCGACTAGTAGACACTGACATTAAATAAAAGTGTGTCACTAAAGTTATTCAATTATGTATCAAACTGTCAACTGATAAAACTTTAATACATTCCTAGAAACTATCGACACAATCTGTCCTGTCACTAGTAACCCTTTATGGCAAGAACAGAAATCAAAGACTAGTCTAGTGGCCCATATAGGGCCTGTGACACTTACACTGGAGACAACTGGGACAGTTCTAAGTAGGACAGACAGACGTATAATGGATATTTTTAATATTAATAATGTAACAGCCGTACTCTGAGACATTTTAGTAAAAGGGATTACACAGACTGAGTTTTTACACAGCAATAATATGCTTAGGTACTGTTAGAGATATGAAGAATTTCACATATGAATAGATGCATCTTCTAGATAAATTGATTATATATTGATAATTAAAGAAGAATTTGCATGTTTTCTTCCACGAGTGGACAAGGACATACATTAAAAGAATAAAATCCATCTATTTTTCTTGGCGTGTTTTTAGATGAAATTCGAGAAAAACGTAACTTAATCAAATATCTATTGCTGAAGTTACTCTAGATTAAAAAATAATTTTAGTTTCTAACCAACACAATAAAACATTTCGCTATTTCTATCAGAGAATTTTAATGGCGGAGACTGGCTTGCAATGTTTGTTTGTAATGTATCATTAGAGGCGAACTTGGTTAATAAAACGCGATACACAAGATGCGGCGAACGCTTGCTTCGAGCATAGTAATGGAATTACTCACTGCACTAACAACTGTAACGCGTTTCAAAGACGAAAACAATTGACGACACGGTTGGCGTAGTTGTTGAGCGCTGCGTGTCGCGGGTTCGATGCCCGCACGGAACAAATATTTGTATGGCCTACAGATCGTTGTTCCGGATCTGGGTGTCTTATGTATGTAATTTAAAATGTTTGTAAACGCACCGATGATATAGGAAGAAATTCTTATTGTGGGGCAAAGTTAAAAAAAAAGGAATTTACGAAAAAGCCGACAGTCGAGTAAAGGATCGTGTGCTTGGCAAGCTGTACTGACTACAACAAAGCGTTACAAAAACAAACGTTGCAAGTCAAGCTTTTAGAAGCTGTTCGATTTCTTAATTGTCCTTTCTGAACATTGTAACTCCGTTAAGGACCGATTTGATGCCTATCAATTGAATAAAACTTCCATTACAGTCCACGATTTCTATCTTAGAAGAACAGATTATTAAAATCTAGGTTTATGTACCACTTAGCTGATAGGTAAGTCATTATTTTACCCCTTATATGGATATAGTGATATCTGTTTATACTAAACGAGAATCAATTAGAAGGAAAAAAAAAATTCAACAGGTGTGGAAAAATTATGGCATTAAATTTGTATTTATTATTAAATTGGTTGACAACTTTTATCAGTATGATTGATGTAAGGTTGACAAATAGGCCAATATCCATCTGGTGCAAAATCGTTACCGTCACCTTTTGGGCTGATGCAATGTCAAGGGGTATTTTGATACATTACCAACCTTAGAAATGGATATTAACGCGGGGTCCGCCAGGGGTAGGTCCTATCTGAAACATTGTTCTTGCTGCATATAAACGATCTGCTAAAACCTGACCTTTAGGTATGCAGCCGACAGCACTGTTGTTGAGAGATACGATCTGATCTAAGGCTTGTTTTTAAGGTTATGGTGAATAAGGAAAGCACAAAAACCTACTGAATTTTGGGTCGCGCGGGTGTGAAACGAGTGCGCGTTTTGTTGCCTCAAGGTCATTGGTGTGCCCGTCTGACTTTTGAAAATCTTTGACAGTCGTTATGGGTAATCAGAAGCCTGATATCTGAAACCAGTCTAGACAAGGGATATCGTGTTACACAGTTACTGGGTTGTGGAGGTCAGATAGGCAGTCGCTCCATGTATAATACTGGTACTCAGCTACATCCAGTTAGACTGGAAGGCGATCCCAATATAGTTGAGACTTTATAGGCTAGGGGAATGAATGGACTATGACTAGAGTACTTGCTACAAAGCTCGGTGACTTTATTTGAGCAAAGTTTTCTCCACAACACAAAATAAAACCAACATTTTTTAAGGTATTTCAAAGTAACTGTCGTTTATCTTTTAGTAAAACTCCAGTCTTCCGATTGGACATACCGATTAGTACCATAGAACCTGTCTAGCATATAATGACATGCATATTTGAGTTATTCAAATATGGCGTTTTTCGAGTTAATGTTAACACAAGTGTTAAGCTCCTCGCGTAGTAAAATGCATTCCTTCGCGCATGTGGCTGCGTACATAGAGTAGGTAGAGACAGAGACCTACACCCGGAGAAATTATTGACGTGTTACAAATTATTTTTGACGTGTTACACATTATCGACGAGTTACAAATGATTGATATATTACAAATTAAACGCAAGTCAGATAATGCGATGGGCTGTTGAAAATTCATTCAACTAATTACTGTAGCTAATGTGCGTAAGACAATTTGTCACATTAATTTTGATTTGAGTTTGGAGCTGTGGTAGCCCAGTGGTAACGGCCGCGACTTACAAATTGTGGGTCGTGCGTTCGGACCCAAGCAGGCGCTTTACTTTGTGTTTTTTATTTCATCACCACCAGTCTCTCAAAACGATGAAGGATAACATCGTGATAAAACCGGCATGTCCTAGAACCAAAAATTCGAAGACATGTGCCGCGTGGTGGATTACGGCCAATTCTTTCTCACAGAGAGGAGGCATGTGTCCCAGCAGTGGTAACATTAAACAGGCTTACGATGATGATGCATTTAGATTTATTTTTTATTCCTCCAATAAGGGCCTTTAATTTTGTAAAAATAAAAACTAAAGAATTTCCTTTTTAGAGTTCCGTCCCCAAAGGGTAAAAACAACCCTATTACTAAGACTCCGCGGTCCGTCTGTCTGTCTGTCACCAGGCTGTATCTCATGAACCGTGATAGCTAGACAGTTGAAATTTTCACAGATGATGTATTTCTATTGCCGCTATAACAAAAAATACTAAAAACAGTATGAAATAAATATTTAAGTGGGGCTTCCATACAACAAACGTGATTTTTTTGCGATAATGGTACGGAACGCTTCGTGCGCGTGTCCGACTCGCACTTGGCCGATTTTTTAATAATTACTTCACCTAACATCTAAGCTGCTTAGTATTATTCAAAAATATGTATTAAAACTAAGAATTGCAAATTCAACAAACTATGAAGAACTATCAACTTGATTTATGAATCTGCAGGCTTCTCACAGAACGATTAATATTTATTTGACGTTATTCCTTTGAGAAGCTTCTGATTTCTATGTGAAAAAGCAAGAGAGCATCCGAGGCTTAAAATTTTTCTGATTATGGCAGTAAATCCCATCTTCTGTTTTTACATACTCTACTCCACATAGTCGTAATGTTATATTTACGTATGATATTGATAATAGCAAAGAAATCCTAGAAATAACAACACTGCATTTCAAAAGTCTCTGTCCCCCACACTACTCTGTGTTCTCATTACCCACACACACCACGCTCCGCCCGTTTAACACATTTTTATACCATTTTTATTTTTATAACAATTTACTTGAACTCAGCCGTTCGTAATAGACCATTGTTTAAGCTTTTTGTTGTCTTTTTGACTTCGTTCCCATGATTGTGTCAATTGAAAATTTATGTAGGTGAATGGATTTTTTATGGTAAACAGATTTTACTGTTTGTCTGGCTGAATTTTTATGGTATTTGCAAAATAATTGGACTACAGAATTTAAATTATGCTGTCATTTTCGATTTTAAGATAAGATTTCATTTGCTTTGTTCAGGATATAAAGGTGCATGATGATCACTGTGTAGATCATCGGCCATCCATTTGCCTAAATTAGTAGATCAGAAAGCCCTATAACACGCATTTTTACCCGACTGCCGAAGAGGGGTTATGTGTTTATCAGTCTATGTATGTATACCTGTATGTTTGATCCTATGTCGCGTTCTAGACACCAAACGCGTTGGCCGATTTTGATGATTCTTACGTCAATCGATTCGTCTTAACCTTGTGAGTGTCTCTTTCATTGTCAGATTTTGGGCGCCATATTGTGGAGGTAATATGAATTAAGGCAGTGGTCAACGATTTCTTGAAACAGTAGTTATTTCTAATAGACAAATCAATTGAGTATATCTTAATAAAAACAAACTGGAAACTGTTTCAACAGAAGCCCATGTTTATGAACTGATTACGTATCAGTGGAGCAAAATGCTGAAATTAATCACTTTCCAAACGTAAGATAATGAGAATATCAGTAACTCAATGTAAACCACTTACATTCACCATATTACAAAATCTAGAGACTGCAAGGCGACTCTCAGTACAAAACAAACCAAAAAAGTTCACCCAGCTTTGTAACAGTTACAGGAAAGCGTAGGATTAATCATCTGGATGGAAAGACAATCTGGCAGCTTGCCACATGAGAAATAGCGGTTACATCAGCTTACATCACTACACGATATCGATTAACGTTACGTTGAAATAACAAACATAACAACAAATGATTATAGACTTTTATTAGCTATAAAAGTGATGTTTCTCGTAGGTATTGCGAATTCTATTATTGTGATAAGGAAACGGTTGTACCGTCGTAAAGTGTGACTGTCTGTTCCTTTAAAGCCGCAAGACAACGTTTCATTCCAAAACATAATGATATATTGTGTCTATTGTTTTTTTTTATTCTTATAGTTTTATCTCCGTGTTTCAAAGGTTTTTTTATTAAATCTCTTCAATCAGTCAGCTTATATCTAATATTGTCTACTTTGACTGGTTGACCATTATCATTATAAACTGTTATTCCTATTGCACCGATTAATCTACAAAAGTTTTTATTTCTTGCTAGTTCCATCCATGTGTGTCTAGCTGCATTTTCATTCCCAATATTTACGAATCAGTTGATGTCTTCTTCAATTTCTATTATTAAATCTACATCAGTCACTACCCTGCATAGCAAATGCTCTTATTTATCTCTATCGCGTATCGCTCGATCGTTAGCTTACAGAACGCATCCTGGACAGAAATAAACCCAAGGTTATACAAACAATATACTCCTCCCATCCTGTTGTATAAGCGCATATACTAAATATAAAAGTTTAGAATATATAACAGTTCGGGGAAAAATATTGGAGTTCGTTAGTAGGTCAGTGTGGCGAATTTGAGATCGAATACGTCATGCCATATGCAGTTTTAAGATAAGTGGGAGTTGAGAATGAAGAAGAGTTTCCTGTTTTTCATTTTCACTTTTATTTATGGACGGAAACTTGACTCTTCTATTCATGAATACATAGGATAGTTTTAGCGATGTCGTTTAAAAAAAGCTTTTGTTTTAACGGTTCACAATCTAAGTGAAATGAAAGAACAGGGAGTCAGTGATACGGTTGACAAGACGGAATGCAGGCAGAAAACGTGTTGCGCCGACCCCATAAAGGAAAAGGGCATGAATATGATGGATATGACGAATAAAACACCAATTGAAAAATATTTGGATTATAGCTTGAAACGAAAATATTTGGGAGTAGCGATAACGATGAATGAGTGGAAGCTCATGAACTAGAAGACTACTCTACTTGACATGTCTAACAGATTGGCAATTATTACCAACCTTTGCTGAAAGATGTTGCTGTCACCTCTGGCAAATGTCACCCAAATGGAAGTCTCCTTTAATTTCATGTAAAAGTTATATCATTTATCACCACGCTTGTCAAATATTTTGGCAGTTACACCTTATTTAACTAAAGACTTTTGTGCCTCAGCCAAAACTTATTCAATTTTGAATGTAAAGAATTGCCAATTATGTCGCAAATTACCCATACCACTGCCAATACTGCATTGGCAATACATTCATAACTAGTATTTTCCCGCTGCTTTGTTTCCGTGGCGTAAACCACAGGAACCGAGTATTTTCCAGGATAAAAAGGTAGGAACAGTGTAACTTTCCATCAGTGTAAAAAAATGATTACTGAATCTTTAGTTACTGAAATTGCCCACCACAAACAACCTCTTTTTTGGTTGTGAAGTCATACAATGATTTTTGTTTCTTTTTCATGTAACTTCTGTAAAAGCCGTCTTAGGAGCACATAGATAAAATAATATAATTTTAAATTTAATTGTTTATAATTTTGACTTCTCGCACCTTATTCCCTTATAGTATCTACTGTCGAAATTTGTAATAGGTGTTTTGTAAGTTATTGAGATTATCACAACAACAATATGCGGCTGAATTCCTTCCCTAATTGGTTGACGTCAATTAGCGCAACACAGATGATTGGTCGCTGTTCATTTGTTAACGAGTTGCATCTATCGACGCTCCGGCATTGGTGTTTACTTTATGTCTCAATTGAAATGGTGCAACTTTAATTGGCAATGACAGTTGATGCGAGAGTTGAGACTATCGCGCTTTTAATATTTGCATAAGCCTTGGCTTTTGTTATTCTACGAAATCTCATCACCTCACTAAAATTGGTTTTGAAGGGGAAAACGCATTTGTCAAATAGTCACAGTATAGTCTCTGAAACCTCTTTTTCTTAATCGCTTTCATACTGCTCGGATATTTGATCAGACAAGCATTTCGGGCTTCCGCCTCAAAAAGCTTTAATAGTAGATATAGAATAGAAAAATTAAAGACCTGTTGCTGTATCCTTTTAAAAGTAACTTATGAAAGTAAATTTAAAACTTTAGTTAAAAGCACACTTTGTAAACAAGCATATTACAAACTAGATGATTATATTCAAGATAAGAAGGCTTGGAAACATGCTGGTCCTGCTCCATAGGGCAATCTTTGGTGTAGACAAAATCAAATTTGTTAATTTATATTCATAGTTATTGTATTAATTTTCTTATTTTTTTAACAAATTGACTCACACACTGTTCCGTTGTTGTTGAATTAGGTATTTTACCTATGTTTGCAATATTTGTAAGTATGTGAGAAGAATGTTCCTATTTATTATCAATTTAATAACAAGCTACTTTTCCGAATGCACGGTAGAATCAACTTTTACTACTTGTAAATTTTAATTCATATTATGTATGACGTTCAAAAGTGCCGCTTACTGGCCTAATTGAAATAAATATATTTGACTTTGACTAATCAATTTATCTGTTAATGCTTTTATTACTTTAAACCTGTACGTAGTATAGTGTGTAGTGCTATTTTTGGGAGCATCGTCCTCACATATATGAATTTATTAATGTATGTACTTATGTAAATATTGTAAATCACCAAATTTATTTTAAAAGAGTAAGTATGCAGTTTCTTGTGCATTCTTCTCCGTAACAAGCTACTTTTCCGAATGCACGGTAGAATCAACTTTTACTACTTGTAAATTTTAATTCATATATGTATGACGTTCAAAAGTGCCGCTTACTGGCCTAATTGAAATAAATATATTTGACTTTGACTTTTATTACTGCTGCTAAAACTCTCAACTAAATAGTGGTCAAAACAAGGGACTTTGACTGTAACCTTAGGGCATCCTCATGTCGGGAGTCGCAAGCCGATTCCCTTCCACCGTAGGCGCGGGCTTGCGGACGGCGAGTAATGGGTAGATTGCTGCCCGATAAGGACCAGGCCAGGAGTCCACGGCACGTAGTGTTCCACGCGCGCCTCAAAGAGATGTCAGCAAAACTGACGGGGTCCACTAGGGCCGTTGGCCGTCTCGGTCGCGGATAAACTTGAGAGAGAGTTACCGCGGCCCTGGCTCAGGCAACTGATGGAACACGGACGGGTTTTAGTCAGTAATAGTCTGACACGCCCGGCGGGAGAAGTCTTTGGATGATTCTCGAAGCAAAAAAAAAATGACCTCCTACGAAACGCTGCAACTGGGTAATGTGCTATACGATGGTCTACCTTTTTGCGATTTCTTATTTCCAGCTAAAACATAAGAGGGCTAGTGTCTTTTGCAATATTTGACATTCAAAAGAGTGATGATTCTCAGCCTAATTTGAATAGATGAACATCAATTTTGATTTTCAACTAACCTTCATTCAACCTAACAGTTACACAAATAATTTCAGTTCCATACAATAGATTAGAAATAGCGGTCGATTCATGTGCGGACGGCTGCGGGCTGGCGCGGATCCTGAAATAATTTATATTATAGTCGTATACGGCGCAGGCGCACATGTGCTGTAACGTTAGACGGGTTGCGCAAACGCAGCCGTGTGTGTTCTCATTGTTTTGGTTGGAGGATATGAGAAAATGTAAAGCTTGGAGAAAAGATACGGCAATTTTTTTTTTTTTTTTTTTACCGATTGGGCAGCTTTGGTTATCAGTAATGGTTTAATAAATTATCAAATTAACCAACCTTCGATTAAACTGTCCTCATAAAGTTACGTCAATCACTTCAGTAAGGACAAGGAGAAATCATGGGAGCTGATGGCCAATCTTCATTTTTTGAAGAGGCATCGAAAGAAGAATATCATAAAAATCTACCAATATCAAGCGTCATTCAATCTTTAATAACCGAAACAGTCCAACAAAACTTCAATACAAAAAATAAATGATAATAGGCATTTAAAATAGCGGCAATCACAATATAATCATAATATTTTTTTTTTTGGCGGAATTCCAGAGGGTGACAATTACTGTATTGTCCTCTAGTTAACTTGTGCGGACGCCCAGGGCCGTTACTTGGGACTGGTCAATCATGGACGCGAAAAGGTGTGTGATCAGTTTTACGGGGCATCTCTGAGTGTCGCATGGTATGACTACTTTTGTTACCTTGGGTTCTACCTGTAAAAATAATTGTATGTGTAAATGAATAAATAAATAAATAAATAAATTTTAGCTGATAAACAACCACTATTGGAAATAGGCCTTCTCCAAATCATCATCACATCGAAGGGTCCTGTGATTTTCGCATTTAACGTGTAGCTCCCGTTATACAATAAAGACAATAAAGGCCATATTTCCTAACTTTACAACTCATTTAACTGCCATGATTATATCGTGACATATCTTGTAATATCGTATCTTTCTCAACAAATATCGTAACGTCCATTACAAGGACGTCCTCCATTTCTCTTGTACAACGGAAACGCATATCATAAGATAAACTTCACACCGAAATTAGGTCGGGAGCCTTTCTGCGATGCGCTGTTGATTTCCTCTTTTTATAGGACATTACTGGCGTGTCGTGTACTGATATAATCACGGTTTAGTCATGAGAAGGGTCAGCAGTGGACTTGGATGTACTTTCTTTGTGTTAAAAAGTGTAAGTTATTTATGAGATTCATTCATGTTTTAACCATTAAGGTTAAGTTAGATTTTTAACAACAAGCTATAACGGAAAAAAAGTTGTTTGTTTTCTAACAAAATCAGCTCTTATTTTGTGATTTTCCCTCATATTATTCCTTTATTATTCTGACGTATAAAAGAACTCACTCAGAAACTAAGTAAGTATTGTAAGATTTCGACGACACGGTTGGCGTAGAGGTTGAGCGATCGGCTGCTGCGCTGCGTGTCGCGGGTTCGTTTCCCGCACGGAACAAATATTTGTATGGCCTACTAATAGTTGTTCCGGATCTGGGTGTCGTAAGTATGTGAGTTTAAATGTTTGTAAATGCACCCACGATACAGGAAGAAATTCCTAGTGTGTAGCAAAGTTTAAAAAATAAATAAAAATATCGTATTCAGAGTAAGTTTTACATTACTTAGCCCTTATGAAAGTGAAGTATTATGTCCCAAGCATAATGCTTCACTCGTCTTTCCGGCAATAAATTCTGAATGACATTATTCAGTTAATTTCTTCAATGAAGATCATATTAAGCTAACCAATTTGTCTACCATGACGAATCACTCACCAAAATTATTCACAAATTATTCATTAATTCCTTGTAAAGATATAAAAATAACTTCACATTACCATGAAACAACATTACGCCTAAAATAGGCACCGCCAAGAAGTCTGCTTACCCCAAAAAGGAATAAAAGACAAGTTCAGTTAAAACTTGTCTCTTGATCTGACCGACAAGATCGAATGAATGACAAAAAGCTGTTACAGCCAAAAATTAACAACGCCCTTTTGGTTTGGTTTGTAGGGTTACCGTAAGTTAAAAAAGTGTTTTTTTTTAGAAGCTTTCTATGTTTGTACATGCTTTAACATTAGCATATATAGTATTTATAGCCTAGAATCGTGTGTGTTAAGAAACCCAGATGTGATTTATTGTGATTATTTTTAAAGGTTGAGTATCCATATTTCTACAATATAATTTGGACGTAATCTACAGTGTAACCAAAAACAAAAAACTCTGAAAGGTGCTTGAGAGTTTGATTACTGCTTGCAAACTTTAAATCATCCATACTTTCCAAGCTTTCCATCATCGGACTACAAGACGTACGGCAATGCGCTATCGGTACATGGTAGACATCCCACCCATACGCACAAAGCTTTTTGCGAATAATTTATTTGTGCGTACAGTTCTAAGGAGTGGAATTCCCTGCCAGAGTCTTTGTTTCCTGAAAGCTACAACCTAGGGGTCTTCAAGTCAAGAGTGAATATGTTACTTCCAGGCAGGCGTGCTTCACCGTCGACCACATCATCGCTTAACGTCAGGCGAGA
Organism: Orthosia incerta; assembly: GCA_948252205.1. Taxonomy (NCBI): domain Eukaryota; kingdom Metazoa; phylum Arthropoda; class Insecta; order Lepidoptera; family Noctuidae; genus Orthosia; species Orthosia incerta. The sequence continues at coordinate 22,780,823 of OX411761.1, forward strand.
TAGTGGCCTAATGCGAGCCTATAAAAAAACACCTTTCAGATATTAAAAAAATCCAAATAATCGCGTTAAATGCCCGTGTTATATTGTTTTTCAATTATGAAACGCGAAAGTTTTAAAGTTAAGATATCTTTAAAACCATTAAAAAGAGAAGTAGGTTACACCCTGAAAAAATGTTAAGTAAAACGCAATTCATGCAACCTACCTCTGAAAGAGTTACAAAGTTAGAGTCACTTACTTTGTCACATTGTCAAGGGCGACAACCCTGCGTGACCGTATTTAGGCGACAAAGCGTTATTACCTATAATTGAGCTCGGAGCACACCCACGTCCCGTCAAGCGTGAACCTTCAAATAATAAAGATATCGAGACTGTTCAGTATGATGTGGTGAAGTTGTGAGACTGTCCTTACCTGAAACAAAAAGAAATTGTGTTGTTAGAGGAGTTGATAGAAAATGTTTTGTAAGATTATTTAATATTAATAAAAAAAATATATTGGGTAAAGATGTAGGCTTAGCACGTACTGCAGTTTTTAGCCGCGCGAATTTCATTCACCAAATATTTCGTAATTACATTGTAACAGAAATGAGCATGTACCTACCTAATCAATTTCAAAAGGAAATAGACTAATCTCAACGTTATCTGTAACACAAAAAAGACATAAAAATAACATCATCATGTTCAAACTAACCCACCTTCCACAAAATCATGCAAAGCTCTACCAATAAAATCATAAGTTTCCATGTATTCTGTCCAAAATACGATTTCACCAATAACTTCTATACCTACATAACTGCAGGCTTAGCTACCCACTCTCACGATAAGAATCAACTAATGATATGTCTTGAGTAGATAACGTAGGCGAGGTGCTTATAACCCATCACTACGAATTACTTGTGCAATTTTATTACTTAATCTTGTACGAAGATGTGGATCTTATGGTTAAATAAACTGGCTTAGATATTATGTAAAAAAAGGCCCAAATAAATATCTTTTGATCTATTTGACAAAGTAGAGGATAAGTATATGTAATTCTGCTAGCGAGATAAATTTTCAAGGGAAAAAAAAACTATACTTAATTCAGTTTTAAAATTACAATTAGTGGAAATAAAGGACGTTTTTAATTATTTATAATTCGTCTTTTTTCAGACAGTATCTTACTTATGTAACACCACTATGGCAAATACCACAATTTAAAAACAGATTGGTTTGCAACGATAACCTAGCAGTAGGTCAACAGTTATGGAAATGTAGGAAGATTCACTATAAAAACGTCGATAGACTTGAAAACGGTCTTATTTTCAAGTTAACATACTTACTCTTATTTACAAGTTACATACTTGAAAATAAGACAAACTTATGTATAGCATTACAAACTTTTGTATTCTTTTAAGCTTACACAAATATGTATAGTCAAACAGCCCTACAAATTACTTACAGGAAGTAACAAAATTCTATACAACAATTTCACCAACATTTTAACCAGACTGTCCAAATAATTTCCCCGAAATCATGGCCACCCAGAGCCCACAGTAACTGAACATTTTTTGTCCAAACACATGTCGTTTCGGACCACTGGACAGCTGACCTTTTTATGGGGTCAAGTTTGGTCCAATTGGACCCCAAATTGTAAATTATTGGGTTTATATCAATTACATTTTATAGGCTGGAGGAATGGGTTATTTTATAGTATATCGTTGTTATTAATTAACGAAGGGAGGATAGTTTGTAAGTATCTATTGTTTAGTTGGTAATGTCTACATAAATCAGACTTATCATTTACAATGTATTGATTGTAAGTGCCTGATTCTGAAAGAATCGTTTGAAATTTGAAATGCTTTCCGTCTATTAAGAATTCCATTTGATGATTATTTTTTTTCTAGCAGCATTTTAAAACCGAAAAAAATTTTACTTCATGCTACTTTTAGATTTATAAAAATTATATGAAAGTCTGTCAAACCCATCCGTGGTTATAAAATTCTAGTATCATTTTACTTCATATCTAAAATGTAATATTCGAGAAATAGTCAACAAGACGATCTTAAAAACTCGATAGCCTAGTTAGATCATAGGCTATCACAAAAACTGTTACCTCGTAGATCATACTGCTTATAAAACCGGTAAACAACAGATGCGCACAGCATCTATGTATGTCAAGAACAAAAGCTTGATCTAGTCTAGAACATAAATCAATCAATCTGGCTAGCTTTTCTCTCAACTATGTTGAGGCTGGCTGCCAGTCTAACCAGATGGTTTTCAATATCAGGATTTTACATGGCGCGACTGCCTATGATCCAAATATGATATTCCTTGATAAGACAGATGTCATTGATGACTTTGATGGTTGACTTCAACCAGCACAGAGTCCCAGCGCTAACAAAGAAATTTTGATTGAAATAAATGCTACTAGATGGCATCGATTTGTTATTAAATTGTGTGTAAAATTAACATTTTCTAGAACTGATCATACAATTTTATGATCAATTATAGAAAATAATGGATTATTGGGCTCTTAATTAACATTACAAAGATTATTAGAACGGATCATTTAAAGTTGATTCCAATAGATGGCGCGGTTGTAAATTTCTGAGGCATGACACTCGATTTTTACTCTCTCTCGACTCTACAATGAAACTGTGAAAACGTGCAAAAAGAAAAATTGTCTCGAACTGAGCAAATCCTTTTACTTGCGAGTCGCTGCTAACACCATCTATAGCCGTGGAACGGAACCGGAACGGTGCTTATAAAAATAATCATCTTAATCAAACGAAAAACGCTAGTTACGTCAGCACGGTTTCTTTGTATGGGATGAGGCATCCGTGTGCTAGTATTATATTATCTGTGCTACCAGTAAATACTATCAAAGATCTACAAAGAACACCCGGGACTGACGGTTTAGCTTGCTGGAACGATACCGTTCCAGCAAGCTAAACTACCGTACTGACCTCCGCAAGCCAGTCATTGGATTGTCTTTTTCGGAGTCGAATCGATGACCTTCAAAGTCATCTTCATCATCAGCCTTATAATGTGCCCACTGCTGGGACACAGGCATCCACTCTGTGAGAGAGGTAATGGGCCTTAATCACCACGCAAGCCCAGTGCGGTTTGGTGAATGTCACATGTCTTCGAATTGTTGGTTCTAGGACTTACCGGTTTCCTCACGATGTTTTTCTTCACCGTTTTAAGAACAGTGGTGATAAAATAATTTACACAAATTAAAACGCCTGCCTGAGTTCGAACAAACAACCTACGACATACGTGTCGTAGGCTGTGAGTTCGAACCCAGGCAGGACAGTGGTAACGGCCACGACTTACGAGTCGTGGCCGTTACCACTGGGCCACCACTGCTCCTCCTTCAAACTAACTTGGTATATTTACGTAAGCCTGTAACGTAAATATACAACGTTAGTTTCAAGGACCTCCATTCGAGTCAGTAACGATGACCACTGGTAAATCCCCTCGATTAATGTCAATAAATAACCAACAATAACTGCAAATTAGATCTAGACAGATTTCGGCAGACCTGGAAGGAGGAAACTCGAGCTTGCGAAAGGTGGAGGGCTTTTTCCCACAAGTGGGTCAAAACAGGATACCAAAAAAATCTGTTTCAGATGATTCGAGATTGAGTCGAGTTGGAAGACCTGGCATACGACGGGTTACCCTTGAAGATGGATACATATGAGGTTATTATTACACCCTCTGATCTATTAAATCATGAACATAAATCTGTAGTCAGACATACTCTCGCTTTGGATTTCCTATGAAAATATGTAATTCAGTATTTGATTTGGAAACTGAAAATCTTCTAGGTTTATGTATTCAAGATTTATATTATTTGATTGTAGAATATCGTCTGGGAATGCAATTGGCATATTGCTAGAATTACTAAATATTTGTTGAAGAGGATGTTTGTGTAAGTTTCCATAATTACTGCAGTAAAACTATTCAATACGTTTTAGAATACTTGCCAATTCTTGGCCGGATTGCTAATATATATAAAGACTAGACTTCAAGAATAAATAATAAAGGCTCTACCTCTTCGAGCTAAACAAGACTTAGAGGCATGTTTTTATATTTGTATAAAATAAAGAATAAGAAAAGAAGAAAAGACTACTGTTCCCGATTGATAGAACGAAAGAAGAAAGCGCATTGTACCCACTCTAACCTAACATAGTACAAGGGAAGGAAGAAAATGATGGCTCCTGATGATTAAGGCAAGAAAAAAAGACCAATTGCAGTGCCATCGCGCTGAATACATTAACTTTCGAAGAAAGATAATAGATGCTACAATCCCAAAATTAAACGATAAACAGCATTTAGAAACAGCTAATCTAGCCCCAAAAGGCATAGAAGAAACAGAACTAACAGACAACAAACATCCATTCAATACATCTAAAGAAAAATCAACACCTCCAGTTACTCCCGTAAATGAGTACAAACCAACAAATCAATCGGATTGAACTCACGTAAATGAGTGTTAAAAGCCGATAATGATATTAGAATACTCCACGGAATTAAGTCTGACCTAAAGATAAATCTACAAGTCCTATTTACCTGGCCTTGCCGGTAAATGGGGATAACGGCACGGGATTGAAGCTGTTGGAAGTTATATTTTTATTTCTGATTTGTGGTTTGGTTTTGAAGTTAGTTGTGAGATTAACCAGTGTAATAGATAGATTTAGGGCATATAAAAGCTAGAAGCTAAGAAGTATATATTAAATTAGATGCTCCTCTAAACAATGAATAATTTATAAATTTCCTACGTGTTCTTAGGCTCTAGATAAATAAAAATTCTATCAACGATGGCGATAGTCGAAAAGTATAAAATATATATTGGATTGACTAGCGCTCTGAAAAGTCACATAATCCATTCATTTTATCATCCACACGATATAATCTCATTTTCTTTAAAGCCTGTGATCCCAATTTATTCTGAGGTCGTCACAGCATGTCTCCGTCTTACATACATCTCTATTTGCCATCATCTCAATAGTCACCTCTATTATAGCTTTATTAACTTCAAACAATCCATATATGTTTCTATAATCTTCCTTTATATCACTTAAAATTCGAAGGGAAGCCGCGATAATTTACTTTTTAAAACAAATGATTTCGCTTTCGAATTGTTTGCGCTTACTTGAGTGAGGTTCCAAGTGTACTTTACTGAATAACCCTACTGAGGCTTTAAACAAAGTGTCATGCCCTAATCGTTGGCGATGGCTGTAATGCCAAAACGCGCTTGCTTGGCAATCATTTTAGACGCGATGTGTTCGATGATATTCGTAGAATATCACTTATCTCGAGCGTCTGGTGTTTTTAAAATATGTCAATTATCACTATTAGATTAATAATTTTCGAATTACTCTATTTTAGTTAAAGTGTTATTGTTGGCTAATGTACATGAAATATTCAGATCTATTTACCTACTGATAAAATGGGATAAACGAACTTGTGATCGATTTGGCACACCACCAGTTGTTACATTAGTTCAGATTTCAGTTTCGTGTTGAAATCTCATGTTTATGTTTGCAAGGTAAATGTGTAATCAAAGTGAGATTGATCTCAATATAAAACTAGAATTCAAGAGAGAAAAAAACAGTTTTTTTCACGGCATTGTTTAGCTTTGTAAAAATTTATACTGATTAAACTCCCACTAGGTGGACCAATGACCTGATGAATGGCGCGGGAATCCGCTGGATGTCAATCGGAGAGAACCGATCTATGGTCATAGTGACGCTTTGGGGAAGCATATTTCCAGCTGTAGAAGTACAACAGCTGAAATGATGCTGACGATGAAAGGCTGCCACAGATGGAACATAACAATGCGACATCTATAAAACGACCGTTTAATTATCTTCTATAGGTGATAAATCCATTGAACAACAATTTCTATGAAAAATTATCGTCGGTTCGCGTCACAAAGTCGCGTTGCAGCTCAAGACCTCAACCTGGTTAGTCAAGGCTCTTAAAACTAAACTTAACAGGAATAGCAGTTGGTTTGAAGTTTACAGTTTACCGTAGATCTAAGGGCTCGTTAAAGAACAAGGTTACCAATTCGCCATCCTATCTCTTCCGTGGGTGTAGGTAATAAAGGAACTAGTCAAGACAATAGCATATCACAAACAGTGGAAGAACTACAAACATACGCCCGAATCTAATAATAAGAACCTTACTAAGACCGTGATTCGGAAAACGTAAAGCGAAAGATCTCCAGACGAAGAATATTATTTGAAAAAAGATAATTATTAACTTTAATTGTACAAGAAAACACATACCTAAATCTCATCACGTTACAACTAGGGAAAAGAGTGTTTACCCAATGTAAGATTTAACTTGTGTTTAGGGCGCCAGAAAAGTGAAGGCCATTGAATGGTAGTGTGTAATCATATCAAATGGCATTTCCTTTGAAGAGGTCTGTATTCAGCAGTGAAATGGGCTAAAGGCTTAGGGAATGTATCATCAAAACAAGGTGGTTTCAATCCTTCTGCAATGCATGTTGTAATTATAAATTATGGTTAACAAGCCAAGCGCTCTGATGGAGTAAAGGTAGCACAAAAATAGCTTCGTTAGTATTATACTGTTTCATATTTATACTGTGGCCAGGTCGTTGACACTTGCACAATCGTGATAATATCAGAAATTGATTACCAATGCATTCTATACAATTCATAGTGAACTTTGGTTAGTTATAGATAGTATACGCTTATCTGATATCACATAATATATGATTACAACGTAAGATAGCTCAGTTGTCTGCGAATTCCAAGATATGTATCGGATAATCTTTGAATCAGTGTTGAATGCAGTTGTATCTGATTTGCACGCTTTTGAATGTGATAAAATGGTGTAAAACATGTTTGGAAAATAAATATAAGTAATAAATATTAGTCAGTTTTAACAAAAGTATCTAGGGTAAAATCTACAGGAGAGTGATATAAACAATGAAAACATGGCACAAAAGAGCTAATACTTAAGAGGAAATGTGGTCGCAGACATCCGACTGCCTCTCGCCATCTTGCCTATTTCCTCCTCTAATATTAGACCAATTTAAAAGATATTCCATATACTGAAAAATAAAGTGCCCCTATGTCTTTTTTTTCATTTATAGTAGTCAAATTTGTAAAAATTTGGCCTCTGTTGATGCACAATTTTGAGCATGTTTTGAGGGTTCTAGTGCTTTTTAAGATAATGTATCATCGAAAAGGAAAACATAAAGGCGCAGTAAATATTTTTTTTTTTTGAGTTTATCGAATATTTTTTAAATTGGTCCAATATTGGAGGACGAAATAGGCGAGAGCCGAACCTCAATTTATGACTTTTTACTTAGGAAAATGAATGTCTGCGACCGCATTTCCTCTTAACAGTGGCTGGAACAAGAATGCCAATTATGATGATGATAAAAAACAAAAGCAAAAAATTACAGGAAGGTAAAAAGTATTACTATATATAAACCCTATATAAACCCTATGAAGAAAATTGAAGACCCTAAGTATAACAATAATAAAAGTTTAATAACCAACATCCACCGATCCACACTGGAGCCACTTGGAGGAATACAACCAATAGCCCACACACTCTCAAAGAGCAGTCTGAACGTTATAGGCTGACTATCCTATGCTTACCAACTGACAGCGGTTGTATTGATGGTGAACCTAGAATTCGATAACGAAACAAATTAAAAACTTGCTGCAGAAGAAACATACTGTGCGATAAAATACATGACGTCTTCACTGGCAGTTATAGCAAGCCGGGTGATTTTCATTCATAAAACTAAACCATTGACGGACGAGAAAAAGAGAGAAATTGTGTTTATTTGCGTCATTGAGTGACGCACATTCACACCATTCCAATTTAGATGTATTTGAAGCATATTTTTGCAGACATCTCGATTATTTAAAGCTGTTTAAGTCATTACAAACACACTAAAACATAGTCCAGGTTTTAAAACAGACAATTAGTTACAATAAACCTAAATTTTAGCTTCCAAACATTTCTTCTCATTCAAATTAGGCCACGATCTTCTTCTAGCACAGAATCTGGTCCATATATAACTCACTGAGAACAGACTGCCCCAGTTTACTTCAGACTTCAAAACAAGAGTGATCTAATACAAATATTTATAAACTTTGAGAGCGAAGTGCGAAAAATTTATTTAAAAAAGAACTGGTCACGTGCGTGTCGGACCAGACGTGTGTTAAGGATTCCGTAGTCGTGATGAATATTTACGCAAGCAAAATATTGACTGGAAAAAATAACTCGTGTTCTTTTCTATTGCTCCCTGTTACTTTGTTATTGCTGTTGTAGTGTGTTGTGTCAATGTCTAATAAATGGTTTTCTATTATTTTCTATTTGATAAAAAACATAGTTATTAATGCAGTTGTAACTTGAGCGCATATATCACCAAATATAGACTAAAATAAGAAGTAACTTAAAGACATCTTATTTTTTCTTGATTTATTTATTTATACCAATGTTTGGCAAATCACACAATCAAATGATAGGTACACTTCCTCGTCCAAGTTTTATTGGTATAGCCAATCTCCGCGAACAATGACTAACACCCGGGCAGGTAAACAGGATGAAAATTAAAGGTTCCGTTTTTGCAACTTCGCTACGGAATCCTAAGAAGTTGGTCGAGGGCACTGAACTATCGGCCCAAATATTTTGTTTGATGGTTTTACCATGGCGGTGATACAGATTCCTTCATGGTATTCTGGTGTGATTTAGTATGTCTGGGGAGTTAGTTATAGTCAGTTTTTTTGGTGTCGGAGTGTTTCTGGTGATTGATGAAGGTAATTTGTTAGTTGAAGGGCGGGGGTATTCATTTTGCTTACTGTCTGGAATTACTTTTAGATTCCCAACGAGATATTATTTTTGCTTGGTGTCCGAAATTATTTTTAGATGCCTAAAATATTTGGAGTAAAGATTGAGACTTGTTTTAATAATTTTATTCGAATTCGGAATGTGTTAAAATGATCTTTGGTCATTAAAAAGTCTAAGGCATATATTCTAAGTCCTTTTGAAGGACTTAGAAATTGAATTGCCTCCGGTCCAATTGACCCCGCCACGATGACAGTAAAAAAATCTCAATTTATGTCAATAAATATCAATTTATAACTGTTATTTTGATTTAATTCATTTCATTTATTTTATTTCCCAAATACTTACCCTATTTTACATTTGGTTTAACCTCACAAGGCTTAATTGTGTGATGACGAGCCGTTTATTTTAAATTAAATTACAAATTACAATGCTGAGTAAATACAATATTACATTAAATTAATTATTAAATTACATATAAAAATACATTCATAATAAACATTAATAAATTTTGTTGAAAGATAAATTAATTAGTAGTAAGATAAATTAATTGATTGATTCGAGTTTAAGAAATGACTTAGAACATAGCTGTGGAAAAATGTGAACTGTATTAGAAGATAGGTCAATAAAAATATTATATAAAAACGAATAAAAAAAACAATAAAAATGTATATAAAAATCGCATTAATAGCAGTAGGCAGTTATTCAGCACTGTTTACCAAGAAATTTAATTATACAAAGTCCTATCTTGTAGTAAAAGGTTTCTAATAGGCACTAATCAGAAACTGGAAGATAGCCAAGAAGTACTAAAATATTCAGACGATCCTGACAGAGCGTCAGAAACCGTTAGATGCAAATCTAAAACTGTTAGTGACAGCCATCTTAAAGTTTGTCCTACAAGTAAGACAAGATGACATCACTTCCATTTCGCACAGTATCGCTTACTATCAGGTGAGATCAGGTGAGATAGTGGTCAAACGCTAGACTCTTCTCAATAAAAAAGAACAGCCAAGTGCGTGACGGACTTCGCACATAAAGGGTTCCGTACTGTAATAATAAACATTATCACCAAATTTCAAGTTCATAGGTCAATGGGAAGTTAAAACAATCTTCGGAACAATATTGTGTGACAGTTGAAGAACAGAAACGTTAGTGACAGCAAAAAGGGCTCCGTTTGGACCCGTAAGAAACCCTAAAAACATCTACCAAGCCTTTTCTAACACTATACTCCTTGGCAAAACTGGAGCCAGATTTACAGGCTTCATGAAATCCCTCCTTGGCAAAACTGGTGCCAGATTTACAGGCTTCATGACATCCCTCCTTGGCAAAACTGGTGCCAGATTTACAGGCTTCATGACATCCCTCCTTGGCAAAACTATTGCCAGATTAACAGGCTTCATGACATCCCTCCTTGGCAAAACTGGTGCAAGATTTACTGGCTTCATGAAATCCCTCCTTGGCAAAACTGGTGCCAGATATACAGGCTTTATGATATCCCTCCTTGGCAAAACTGGTGCCAGATTTACAGGCTTCATGACATCCCTCCTTGGCAAAACTGGTGCCAGATTTACAGGCTTCTTGACTTCCCGTAGCGACTGTCAAAGATCTCCTAATGACAGCCGGGACCAAAAAGAGACACGCAGGAGTGTTGGTATGAATTGAATGGTCACTAAAATCAAAATCTTTTTAATTTTATTTTACATAGGCCTACATGGCCACTTATAAAACGTCGACAAAAGGTGCACGGTTCGGGTTAGTCGTTTCCTATGGAGAAGAACCGGCAAGAAACTCCATGGTTACTCTTTTAACACAGATTGGCCACCACATTTTTTTTTCACAGATTCACCCATCTATAGATTGACCTGCGCAAACGTTGCTTAACCTAGAAATGCAAATAAATATTTGAGATTTGATCGTCTCGTGCGGCCGTTATTATTTAGTAATGAATAGTCACCCATCCAAGGACTGACCTTGGCAAACGTTTCTTGACCTTTTAAATGATTTGTGATTTGATCGTTCCGTGCATCCGTCTTAATTAGGCACGTACTCCTCGATTACATGAAATCAGTTGCAGGGAAACAAAAAATTCCTTCAGTTTTACAAATAAAACCGTTTCCTCGTACAGGAAACCACAGTAAAAGATAAAAGTAATTACTTGCGGTTTTCCTGTACCATTTCCAACTCTGATTCATTCATATAGTTCCATTCATTCATTCATCATTCATTCATTTGATTAACTAACTGAGCTTTGAGGTTTTCCGTCTATAAAATGTTCGATGTATTGGTTTTCCTTTTATGTTTCGTTTTCTAATTACATAATGAATTAAGGATACAATTATTTTATTTATTAAAATAATTTAATACCGAATAAATACATACCGATAGCGTGATGAGGAAACCTGGATTTATAATCATTATAATCTATATCTATACTTCTATATCTATACCTACTAATATTATAAAGAGGCTATTTTTGTATGTTTGTATGTAACGAATAAACTTAAAAACTACTGGACCGATTTCAAAAATTCATTCACCGTTGGGAAGCTACACTATCCCCGGGTGACGTATCCGTGGAAGAGGTTTTTGCCCTGCAGTGGGACTGTTATAGCTGGTGTGTGGTAACCTACCAATATTATAAATGAAAAAGTTTGTATGTTTGCATTCATGTAAAAACAGCTGCACGGATTTGAATAAAATTTCGCACACAGTTAGTTTAAAGCCTATATTACCACATCATCATCTGCCTAGCCTTTTTCCCAACTATATTGAGGTCAGCTTCCAGTCTTACCGGATTCAGCTAAGTACCAGTGTTTTACATGGAGCGACTGCCTATCTGACCTCCACAACCCAGTAACTGGGTAACACGGTATCCCTTGGCAAGACTGGTGTCAGATCTCAAGCTTCTGACTACCCGTAACGACTGTCAAAGATCTTCAAATGACAGCCGGGACCAACGGCTTAGCGTGCTTTCCGAGGCACGGAGGAAACTCGGTATGTTGAAATGGTCACTCATCCACGGACCGACCTCGTCAAGCGTTGCTTAACCTTTATGATCGACCCGTGCGGCTGTTATTATTTAGCCACGAGCTCCTCCCTAGATTAACACATACGATATGTTATTTTCAACCCGGTATTATGTTCCTTGGCATAATAAATTACTTTTCAAGCGGGCATATAAAACCGGGTTACATACAAAATAATTATTATTTTTAATAGAGTCTCACCATCTCTTTCTGTTGGAGCAATTTAAACCCCCTTCAAAAGCAGGAAGACCCAAACCACCAAAAAACAATTAAACCAATTTTTCAATATCCTCAAAATAATCTTTACCATCGCGATCACCACAAAATTGTTATTTAACAAGCCTTCACATTTAAATAAAACTTTTTCTCTTTTTTTCATAAACTATTTTCGCTCTATTACCTTTGCCGTTGTCCGGGGTTAATAGCCCAGCAAATGTGGACACATTATTGCGTCCATTGTGGTGTAGGGTGACCATATGTTGAAGGAGGAATTTAAATAAATAATCCTAATTTTAAATGCAAATATGGGTATGAATAAGCGTGTCTTCCATTTTGTTTTTAATAAGGTTTGATTAATTGTGGTTTTGTTTTAATCTGATACCCCTATATGTTTGATGCTACTGCTACGCGTTATTTTTAAGCCCAAACAATGTTGACCCACATAATGACATGGGCGCACGGTTGGCGCAGTGGTTGAGCGATTGACTGCTGCGCTGCGTGTCGCGGGTTCGATTCCTGCACGGAACAATTATTTGTATGATCTACAAATAGTTGTTCCGGCTCTGGGTGTTTGTGTATGTGAGTTTATACGTTTGTAAACGCACCCACGATACAGGAGAAATTCCTAGTGTGGGGCAACGTTTTAAAAAAAAAGAAAAAATGACACCTAGGCGCAGGCCACATAGAAATGGCGTCGGGCGCGGACTTGGCACGGGTGGTTTCCTATTCCATTCCACGGAAATAAAGCGCAATTTCTATGTGGCCTACGCCTTATCCACGTCACGTCACGTTTAATTTACATTGTTTTTTTTTTCAAAACAATATGTGATAATATCGCAACATCATTTATATTTGCCATCTAAACTCATGTACAACATACATAATATTATTTCCTCATACAAAAAACTACAATCACCAAATCGATTGCAGTTAATGTATGAGGAAAGTATAGTTCTCGCCAAACTTCTGGGCCGCCCTGAAGTTGGCTTTCCGATGAGCTAGGCACGAATCGGTGCAGTTTTTATTTGAGACTAGCGGACGCCTCGCGGTTTCACCCGCGTAGTTTCCGATCCCGTGGGAATACAGGGATAAAAAGTAGCCTATGTCACCCGGGGATAGTGTAGCTTTCCAACTGTGGAAGAATTTTTGTAATCGGTCAAGTAGTTTTTAAGTTTATTCGTTACATAGAAAAATACAAATCTTTCCTCTTTATAATTTTAGTATAGACTAGCTGTGCCCGCGGCTTCGCTCCCGTCATCTGTCTGCCAACCCTACTTACGAGTACCTTCCTGCCTACCCTACTTACCCATCTACCATTTTTTTTCTATAGTCATCATTCTTTCGCGGAGAATCTTAACACCGCCATTCTGAAAATGAATTCAAATGCACAACGCCATCTATCGAATATCGAGTTCAACTGTCCGAGTATCTGAATTGCGTGTGTTGCGATAATTTTACTTCTTGAAAACTTTAAATTCATCTAACTTTTGATAGAGTGAACCGATTGCGATGAAACAAAAACTAAGTAATTCATCAAGTTACGCAAATTTTTTGTGTAAATAAGTTATCTACATTGGTTTCGTACATTTCACATGATGCGTACACAAATAAACAGACAAAAATTCCAAAAATGCTGGAAATAGGTTCTGTTGGTTATCCTTTAACACCCTGGCTATTTTTTTTGGAAATATTTTCGATGTACAAAAATTACTTTTCTACAGATTTATTATATGTATAGATAGATAGATAGAATAGATTTACTACCGCGCAGCCATTGTAGCCAACTTCAGGGCGGCAAAGAAGATTGGCGAGAACTATATCTATCTAACGAGGATACTCCTGCAATGCTACCCGTTATCTTGACCGAAATCTACAGAGGAAGAGTAGTTTATTCTATTATTAGTAAGAAACCAACCAGACACTTAGTTGACCTAATTTTCAACAATATTCTTTTAGGAAAATAGCCATAATAATTAAGACCAAACTTATACATTATGTTTTAACTATTATTTTTTGAACGTTTTGGAAACGGTGTAGTATTCCCTACCGGAGTCTGTGTTGCCCGACAGCTGCAATCTAGGAGTCTTTAAGTTAAGAGTGAATATGTTATTTCTAGGCAAGCGTGTTTCACCGTCGACCACATCATCGCTTACCAACAAGAGAGATAGTGGTCAATCGCGAACCTATAAATAGTAAAAATAAAATAAATTATTAAAAAAACAAGGAGTTTATTCACATACTTGTTACCTTCAGCTCTAGAAAAGTGGCATTGTATCACCTATAACAATGCTTAAAGGGGAGGTGGTCAATCACTTATATTTCGGCATATCAACAATCGCAATCGCTGATAAAGTGTCACTTTGTAGCCCTCTTATTTATCTTACTAAAATTTTAAGCCAAACCTTGCTTTTAGCCTTGCTCAAAATGACAATGGCACGTACAAACTAAGGAGTATATTGATACAGCTGTTACATATGTAACAAAACTAGTGATTGCTATGCGAACATCTATTGCAGTCAATGAACTTAGATTAAACGGCGCTTGTTCTAGTCTATCGATAAGGTACATATTATTACGTAGTTGTAGACTGTGCACAGAATCTATTGAATGAATAAAGACGTTAGTAGAGATAGATTCTTATTTACTTATGCATTTGAAGTGAAAGAAGTATTCTGTTGCCTCGTTTTCTCTCAATATTTTTATATAGGTGTTTTCTGCCAAAACTCATGTAAAGACCCAAAACAAAAGAATGATGATGTTGAGTTGGCATATAAAAATTCACATTTAGAAAAATAAATGACTGAAATAAGCAAAAATTGCGTGCAGAGATGTGGTATACACTTAAATATACGTAGCAGAGCACTTGAATTTTTACGTTTCTTTATTATTAGATTGCACCAGCGGTGTCTGGACTTACTTTTCAGTGCTGTCTACTTTCTGATAAATCTGGTTGTTTTATTCATCATCATCATCATATCAGCCGAAAGACATCCACTGCTGGACATAGGTCTCTCCCAAGCGTCGCCACATTGACCGGTCCCGTGCGTCTCGCAACCAGCGGATCCCTGCAACCTTCACCAGGTCATCGGTCCACCTGGTGGGAGGCCTTCCAACGCAACGTCTTCCGGTTCGCGGTCGCCACTCCAGAACCTTTCTGCCCCATCGGCCATCCGTTCTGCGAGCAATGTGCCCTGCCCACTGCCATTTAAGTTTGGCGATTCTTCGGGCTATGTCGGTAACCCCGGTTCTCTTACGGATCTCAACATTTCTGATTCGATCACGCAAGGAAACGCCGAGCATGGCCCTCTCCATTGCCCTTTGAGTGACTGTAAGCTTTCTGATGAGGCCCATTGTAAGCGACCACGTCTCAGAGCCATATGTCATCACTGGCAACACACACTGGTGCTAGACTTTTGTCTTGAGACACTGTGGTAAATTGGACGAGAAGACACCGCGCAACTTCCCGAACGCTGCCCAGCCGATTCGGATTCGACGGTTGACCTCTTTCTCGAAGTTGGCCCTACCCAACTGGATCGTTTGTCCCTGGTAGACATCGTCGTCCACAACTTCGAGTGTAGAGTCTCCAACCTTGATAGGATTCGGTGTAACATGGGCATTCAACATCACCTTGGTTTTGTCCATGTTCATTTTCAGACCCACTCTTTCGGAAGCTCTACTGAGGTCATCGAGCATTGTACTGAGGCTCTCCATGGTCTCATGGTTGTTTTATTATAAAACTTAAACCCTAACTAGTGTTACTAGTGAACACCACAAACTACCATTAGTTCCGGGTTTTCTTTTTTTGTTATTATAGTAAAATAAGAAAGAAAGATAGAGGGCCTTCGTAATGACCAAACAATTTTCACGGTGTTTCAACATTCTAGTTTTATTCCAATACTTGCTTCTGCCAGCGGCTTCGCCCGCCTGAATCAAAAATTATCCCGAGGGAACAAATTTCCGGGATAAAAAGTATGTGCTATTCCCATCTATAATGGGGTGAGGACTTATATTGCACTCACGGACACAACACTCTCCAAAGACACACATGACACATCTCCTTTTGTTTTTGTATATCTCTTCGTCTCAATTTGAAACTTTCACATTGTTGTAGAGTGTGAGCCTGGAGATCTGTCATACAGGTCTCGAACCCAGTACAGACTCCAGCTCTTACAAAGGTTTGAAATTGCTTTAACCTATCTAGGTTAACCTATTTACCGAAAATGTACCTTTTTGAGAGAAATAAACTTATGTTCTACTCTATTTTTCTATATCCTAAGTATTTCATTAAATATTATAATCTATCTCTGTACCAAATTTCACTGAGATCCATTCAGCCCTTTGAGCGCGAAGAAGTAACAAACATACAAACACGCACACTCACAAACTTTTTTACTTTTGATGCTAAGCTGTTATTTACAATTTAATACAACAACTCATCACCAGTACATAGACTATCCTGTAAAAATCACAAAATCACAGTCCCCCTAATAACTGCTAGTAAAGTTCCCGTAAGTTTGTGACAATTGACATAACATGCAGTGCTTAATGTTCTATACAACGAATACGCGCGGCGTTTCCTGTGCTTTTGTAATAAAACGTTATTTAAATAACACAAATTGCGCTTAGATAGAGTTATTGTTGCATTAGGGTTAATTTTAAAATAAACACCGTGGTGCTATTGTGGGTTCTGGGTATCGTTTATGTAATCATTTCTATTAAACAAATGTACCATGGGATGTGTTTATAAAGACACCGTAAATAGCGATATTTAGTGTGTTCGAGGCAACCAATTATACTGACTAGCTAATATTTTACCTTTTACCTCGGTAGGAGCTATCTTTAAAATCTAAGGATTCCCTCATAATCATCATTAAAACACACTATGTGAAACTACTTCAATCACTTCAAAACATGCTTATAATATTTTTTATAAGCCTCTGCTGTCCCACGGCAGGGCAAATGCTTGTTTTCCGTCCTTCCAGTTTTTCCAATCTTCTGCGATTTTAGGCCAGTCCTTTGAGAAGGATTCCAGCACTACCTGCCATCTCCATCTCGGTCTGCCGCATTTTCATGAAATTATATGTCTATATAAGTTTTTTTCAGACACAATTTGCAAAGAAGATTACAGATATTGACTTCAAAAGAGTTAAACAAAAATTTTCAATTTAAAAAATTGACACATGCTCCTCATAAGTTAACCCATTCGTCCCAGCTGCAATTTTCGCATTGCAGTAGTAAATCATTGCTGTCAATAGTGTCCTGTGGTCGACCTAATAATAGGACACCCTATCTACCCGTTGGCGTCGTAAAATGCGAATAACGGGTACTTTGGATACTATTCTATTATTTAACTAAAACAGATGTATTATTATTAGCCCGTAAAAGTCCACTGTTATATGCTTAAGCTTTCCAATGACCGCTATAATAATGATACACTTGAGATATGAATTGGTTTATCCTGGAATATGATGTCCTTATTATAAAACTAGAAAAAATAACCTAAATTTTTTCAAATGAATCATAAAGTAATAAACAAAGTAGATAATAATATTTGGTTCTAGCAGGTAAGTGTTGAATCATCACAGTTTACAATGCTTTTAAAAACCTAATGATAAACTGAAACTCTAACCACAGAAATGGTCTAAAAAATGACTGGCGCCACTTTTGTCTAACGCATATAATAAATAAAATAAATGCAGGTCTTAACGGCTGAATCGATATGGATGGATGTTTGGTACATGGGTAGACCATGATCTGGGTAAGAGGACACGGTTTGTTCCCGTGGAATAATTTGCGACCTACACGTGACCGAAGCCGTAAGCAAGAGCTAGGAGATAATAATTTGTTGACATTTTGTTTATTTCAAAGAGGAGACCTGTGTCCCAGCTTTGGCAACATATGCTGATTATGCTTATGCTAAGGAGGACGCTACTGTCTGTCCTCTTGACATTTCCTTTAACTGCTTACTAAAGGGCTTAATAATACACTATCATATATCTCGGATCATACATATGATCATATCTCACTATCATAGTTCTTTGATCCTATTTTTGTCATATTTGGTTGCAATGGAGGACATTACGCTTGTGTGCACTACTATTGCTTCGGCACTGTGTACAGCAGTGTTCCCAACAATAATTTTGGAACGCCACATCCACTAAGCATACTGTGAACTTTCGCTAAAATGTCGTTGTACTTACTTTATTCCGTCAAAAAAACCGTCACATTACTTAATTATTTTTTCATTAAAAGTCGATATGATTAATATGTTTATATTTATACTATAAAAGGTCAACTCTTACATTAGTAAGAGTTGACTTTTATTTACCGTAAGTCACACGGAAATATTCTTAATTAATTATTTCTTCTTATCCATTATCCATCCAATACAATCAGAAAAATATGCGGGAAATTCCTTTCACTTCCATATTCAATAAATATATTTTATGGCAATTATATTTTATTTTATGTGTATGTTATTATAACTCGATTACGGTGTACTTCGTTAACATTTAAGTTTAAGTGTATTCTCGGTTTACCGGTACAACTGTACTTGCTGACTTTGTAGTTCTTGGAGATACGGAGTTCGTTTCATGGATTGATAATAAGCATATGAAAACATAATATCTAAAAATCTTGCTTATTTATAAACCGCTAAGGGATGGAATTATTTGCCGCAGACTGTGTTGCCAGATAGCTACAACCTGGGGTCTAGTAGGTTACTTCTAGGCAAGTCTGCCTAATCATTGACCACATCTTTGCTTACTATCATCGGGTGAGACATCGGTCACGCGAGACTGTCTTTAATAACATCAAAAGGATGATAACACAAAGCGACCTGCTCCATGGCTCGACGCGATTCGATGTATATTACACTGATAGGCGATATAAATTGCAAGTAGGTACGTTCTTTTGGATGCAATGCGATGCAATTCGACCGACATGCAATTGAATTTTTTTTTATTTTTTTTTACCGAATTCCAAAACAAAACACTAAAAAGCGAAAAGTAAAAGGTTAGGGAGTCTATATCTTTAGTACCTATTTTTTTTTAGTTTTTGACATGACTTTGGCCTTTTATTTTTCGCTTTGTAGTGTTCTCTCTATAGATTTGGTACCTTAGACTATAATTATATATATTACCATGAAAATACGCATTATTAAGGATAACTTTAAAACTACTAGTCAGATCTTGATAACTTAATGGGACCACTTGAGGAGCACCAGCTTTTAAATAAAAAAATAATCATCAAAATCGGTTCATAATTGGCAGAATAATCGCGTAACACTAACATACAATGGTATTGAGTACCCCCACCTTTTTCAAGTCGACGAACGAACGAAGACGGTTGAAAATACGTGTAGGTGTCGAAATCGCTTATCGACGAAATTTAAATTGCATCGCGCCATCAGAAAGCTCCCTAAAATAAGTAGCTCCCATTAAAAAAAACCTTAAAATATCTCAACATACAAGAATGATGCCGACTATACCTAAATTAATAATCTAATCTCAATTCTGAAACAAATTAACAAGAACTTAATGTCATGTAAATAGTCTTTTTTCCTTCAATTTCTCTCAAAGTTCGCAGAGTTTATCAGTTGGTATTGTTTGAAGAACTTTCATTAATAATACATTATTAAACTTATTGATGATGTAACGGTCCAAGTTAGTCGGGCACAAGACCAAATGATGTGTGGTACGAAACATAAGCTGTGCATTCTAACGATCCACTTCTGTAATTCTAATAAGTAAAGCAGACGGTTAACTACGGCTAACTACTTTATGATTTTTTAATTCGCTGGAATTGTTTTCAGTGGAGTACTGTGCTACATTTGACATTGCTGATCCGTAAAATCACGCTTTAAACTCAATTTAGAAAACAGTTTTGACGGAGTCAATTCTTCTTCTCACTTATCGGAATGAACTAAATAAGAATCTTATATAGCTAATAACGACGTGGTCTTTATAGTCGGGACAGGGTAAACCGCGCGTTTTTCTGACCCAACAATATATTTACTACTAGCTGTCCCACGCGGTTTCGATCTCAATAACTGGCTACCTACCACCCTACCCTACATACATGAATGTTGGATAACTTTAACCACTTACGCAGCGCACGCAACGTAAGCTCTCAAAAAGGAATATATTTTCCTGTTTCTGCAACATTTTTCATTTATGCGCCGATCCTTTTGGTCGTAGCGTGATGTTATATACCCTATAACCTTCCTCGACAAATGGACTATCCAACAAAAAACGATTTTTTCAATTCCAACCAGTAGTTGCTGAGATTAGCGCGTTCAAACAAACAAACAAACTCTTCAGCTTTACAATATTACTATATAAGATAACTGTGGCAGTTACGAATAAAACGCTCTCCGCTCCTAACTTGCGTTCAACCGGAAGCGGTCACCCTAACCCATACACCCGTTCCACTAACACTATGTACTGGTCCCTAATTACATTAATTAACTCTATATGTATAAATTATAACCCAACATACACGTGGCTAACGCCCTTTTGGCGTTACAATCACGCCTCTTTTGCATATTCGGTGGGTAGGCAGCGAGACTAAGTATGGTCAATAATAGGTCAGTTGGAACTAAAATATGACTGTGTAGTTGTGAACCGGTATTTAGTATTGTATTTTGGGTTTATAATTCTTACGGCATGATAATAATTTGTATGTTTACGTTTACAAGGAGCTGTGGTGGCCCAGTGGTAACGGCCCTGACTTACGGTTCGTTGGTCGAGAACCAAGGTAGGCGCTTTACTTTGTGTAAATTATTTCATCACCACTGCTCTAAAAACGGTGAAGGAAAACATCGTGATGAAACCAGCGTGTCCTAGCACCAAAAATTCGAAGACATGTGACATCCACCAACCCGCACTGGGCCCGCGTGGTGGATTAAGGCCCATTCCTTCTCTCAGAGAGAGGAGGCCTGTGTCCCGATGATGATGACGTTTACAAGGGACGGAAGGATTTTAACAACCAAACCTGTATCCTAGCTATGCTTGGACTATTCTACTCTATTTTACTATTCCATTCTATTTTATTCATTAAATATTGTATGTTCCGTTTCCGTGAATGTGTCCGTGGCATCAACAGTGGGCCCTATCAGAATATCAGCGCAGCGTTATTTAATTTTAATATCGTTGCACATGCTGAGATTCTTTTTGAAGGAGCCTTTTTGGTCTCGCCTCGTTTTTGGCCAACCTCGTTATTTATTTTAATTATTTCGCTATGTAAATGGCATTGATAGGCGTTTTTTTTTTTCTAAAAACGTTGCCCCGCACTAGGAATTTCTTCCTGTATCGTGGTTGAGTTCACAAACTTTAGCGCACAGCGATTTAGCGCACATATTTTCGAAGACAATTTCAAGTGTAAATTGCTGTTCGAATTGCATCCCGTTACGTCCCTGAGAACGGACTTGCTATTTCACTTAGTAAATATAGCTTATCGGTATGATACAATTCGAACAACTTCGAGTTTCAGGAAGGTCGATAACTGTCTATACTCTGATTTTTAATTTCGTAGACTAAACTCACTTTGGGGGGTTGTCACTTTATCATTATATAGAAATAGTGTCGCATCCAGTAAGGATGATCCTGAGTGTTAGAAAGTAGATCAAAAATGGAACTAATTCATGGCAAAAAAAATACATTTCAGACATTCTTTGCCAGAAACGCAGTTCAACGTAAACTTCTGATGATTTTCCTCGTATTTCGACCATTATTCTAAACCGTTTGTTAATTACCCAAAAACCAGCGACCTTCCTAGTTTTACTACAAATAAAACATCAAAATGCGCATATTATACATGTGCATATTGTCATTGGCTTCGCTCCAGACTTATGCAACGTTCCCGAGTTATTTATACACAGACGGACAGACTAGTTATTGGTATATTAATGTATACGGAAGCTTTTTGAGAATGTTGTTCTATTAATCGTTGAAAGAATTTAGGTTATGAGATTTAAGATTAAAATTGGTCTTGTATATCATCGTAAATCAGGTTTTGTTTTAAATATTTTGCTTTGAAATAATATTTTTATCGATTCTATAGAACAGTGATCAATAAACTATGCTTAAAATATTGCCATATACTTCTAAAAAACTTCAACAATCTTCTTATTCTTATTCGATGTTACTTGGGGTTGACGCAACACCTTCTCTTTGTGCATTCAATAGGTCATCCGCCATGTTATCATTCACTCACTCCCTTGTCTTTCATTCCTCGTAAAATCCATCATTTTTTTTTAATTTGGCATTGCTATTCCTCAGGAAATATTAAAAAATATGTGTAACACGGTCTAACAAGTTCACATATTTAACTTCTAATATTTATCTCAATCTCTGTGAAACTTTAATATAGTCCTAATCAGCATATTAAGCCTCTTGCCATTATCCCAATTTATTAGGGATCATCGCAACTTATCTTCTTCTTCCATACTTCTCTGTTTGTCGTCATCTCCGTATTCACTCCCGTTCTAGCCATATAATCTTTTTCCAGTCCACCCATTACTTCTTTTTCTTTTTTAAAGAGACCATCATCATCATCTTCCTGTCCGTGTCCCATATTATTTAGGGTCGTCACAACATGTTTTCTTCTTCCATTCCATCCTTTCAACCGTCACAATATCACTGACTCCCTTTTCTTTAACATCACTTCTCACACAATAAAAATGAAACGAGATTTGCCTTACTCAAAAGATTGCATCTACCACTATTTGGCTCTGCATCGCCCATAGGTCGACTGGTAGTAAATGAGACGTATTTTATAAAGAGACTGATCTATAAATATAATTTACAAGCCTAAATAACAAATACTAAAACACCTTTAGAGCCCAGATGTACACTGATCATTTGTATTGTATAGTATCCATACTTACACTTTTACTATCAATCATTCTCATCTTTTATAAATTGTCCTTTTTCCATATTATGTCGCGCCTGGGTGGCATTTATTTTTGTTAAGTCTTAAAATCGACCTAATTCAATTTATTAACTTTATTTTGCTGAAATAGAATATTGAATTTAATTTTTCAATGTTTACTTTTTGTCTGACATTACGTCAGTTGTCAAGCCTGTCATATACTTTTCTTTAATTTTGTGTAATTTTCTTAGTGACTATGAAGGTTTAATTTGATTGAAGTAATTTAAATTATTTTTATTAGTTGTTAGCTCTTATTATTGTTAATTTACTATTGTTTACTGGATAGTTGTTTCTTATCTTCTTACGTTTGTAAAATAATGAAACGCTCACAGAATTATTTTATGACTGATTAATACAGGCCGTTTTAAATACAGGCAACTCACAATGTAAAAATTATAGAAAGAATAATGGAATTCTAGAAACGTTTGTTTGGAAAAACGCTGACTATAAAAGGCTTTGCCCAGACATTCCTGGGGCAGTCTGGAATCTGCAATGAACTCCGAAAGACGATTTTACCTTGAATTACTAAATGTCAAGTCTTGATCTGAAGACAAATCTATAAATATCCAAAGTTTATCCAGTTTAATATATTGTGTGTGATATACTGTCTGGTTTTAATCTACTTATCCGCCTACCGTATGCCTACATAACAGCATACTAACCCGTGTGCCAGTTAGACCATCGTGGTGCCTGCTATCTGTCAATTTGGAGCATATCACGACTCAAGAGGCGTTCCTGTCTGACCTGCTGCCTACTCCACGTCTTCCTGCCTATCCGACCTGCTGCCTGGTTGGGCCGCCCACGTCGTACGAAGCCGGCCCACGAAGTTTCTTATACTTTATATATCCTTTTATTATTTTGTTTTATAATTCTTATTTGTAATAACTTGGCTTACGTGTAGCTATTTAGCTACACGTAACGTTACAGTTTGGCGCCCAACGTAGTATAGTATCCATACTTACACTTTTACTATCAATCATTCTCATCTTTTATAAATTGTCCTTTTTCCATATTATGTCGCGCCTGGGTGGCATTTATTTTTGTTAAGTCTTAAAATCGACCTAATTCAATTTATTAACTTTATTTTGCTGAAATAGAATATTGAATTTAATTTTTCAATGTTTACTTTTTGTCTGACATTACGTCAGTTGTCAAGCCTGTCATATACTTTTCTTTAATTTTGTGTAATTTTCTTAGTGACTATGAAGGTTTAATTTGATTGAAGTAATTTAAATTATTTTTATTAGTTGTTAGCTCTTATTATTGTTAATTTACTATTGTTTACTGGATAGTTGTTTCTTATCTTCTTACGTTTGTAAAATAATGAAACGCTCACAGAATTATTTTATGACTGATTAATACAGGCCGTTTTAAATACAGGCAACTCACAATGTAAAAATTATAGAAAGAATAATGGAATTCTAGAAACGTTTGTTTGGAAAAACGCTGACTATAAAAGGCTTTGCCCAGACATTCCTGGGGCAGTCTGGAATCTGCAATGAACTCCGAAAGACGATTTTACCTTGAATTACTAAATGTCAAGTCTTGATCTGAAGACAAATCTATAAATATCCAAAGTTTATCCAGTTTAATATATTGTGTGTGATATACTGTCTGGTTTTAATCTACGTATCCGCCTACCGTATGCCTACATAACAGCATACTAACCCGTGTGCCAGTTAGACCATCGTGGTGCCTGCTATCTGTCAATTTGGAGCATATCACGACTCAAGAGGCGTTCCTGTCTGACCTGCTGCCTACTCCACGTCTTCCTGCCTATCCGACCAGCCGCCTGGTTAGCCGCCCACCGACTTGCTGCCTACTCCACGTCTTCCTGCCTATCCGACCTGCTGCCTGGTTGGGCCGCCCACGTCGTACGAAGCCGGCCCACGAAGTTTCTTATACTTTATATATCCTTTTATTATTTTGTTTTATAATTATTATTTGTAATAACTTGGCTTACGTGTAGCTATTTAGCTACACGTAACGTTACAATTGCCAAAATTTTCGCATACCAGCCATACATAGTATTTCAGCGTAGTGATGAATCGCATTCTTGGCTTTCAAATTATCATTCCCTTTCGGTTTCTTTACAAGTTTGTATCTATGCAATTACTTTTGGTTAGTTGCCATTTTTTTTGTTTATAGTCTGATGTTATTTAAATACACTTACAAGAGAAGTACTTAGGTGCCCAGGTAATCATTTGGAATGCTTGTTGGAATAAACTCCAGTTAGATTTAATTTCTCCTATCCTGTGAAAATTTATTTGTGTTTTTCTTCCATAAATAATCTATTCCTTCAGCAGTCTTAGTCTTAGCATTTTCCACCTCTCTAGCATTATCATTTTTGTCCATAGTATATTTTCTAACTTTTAATGTGACTTTTTGGTACCAACTGAAAACAAGCGCTGGGTGTCTGACGCCCAGCAAATGCTAAGTTAGTAACCTTTTCGCTATACGCTCGGCGCAATTCTTTAATCTTGTTTGTACTTTCTTACTATTCTTCTCTGTTACTTTGTGATTGTTGTTGTTGTGTTGTGTCTATGCCTATGTATTTTTATGGTCTATAGGCTCGCACTTGACCACTATCCCACCTGATGGTAAGAGATGATGCGGTCGACTCTGTCTCTGTAAGTTGGAATTGCAACTGCGAGCCTCTTTTACTGCTAATATTCATAAGCGGCCGTGACCACCGACCACACAGACTGTTACCCTGCTGTTACCCAATAACATAAAGAAACTACTGCAAAAATCCACCTGTTACAAAATATCGAAATCAAAATACCCTCAGGTTTAAAAATTCTATAGTCAAACAACTCAATGGACCATACCGTCTAAAATTACTATCCGTGACTGCAATACAAAGTCAAAAACCCTTTGTAATGTTAAAAAAAACCCATAAAAATTATGGCCCAGTCGCTTCCCTTGAATTAGATACCATCGCTTCTTTCATCAAAGTGCAGCCGACAGTTTGCCTTCTCTTTCACTCGTATAAAGATTGACTTTTGTCTCTGTCTTCGATGATTTGATGTGGTGGACCGTCATGATTAAGTATTTTATCTTTTCGTCTGTTTCCCGTTTGGGGGTAGGAGGAATTTCAAGTGTACTTTGAGGAGTGTCGCTATGCACGATCTTTTTGTTTTCTTGTAACAGGAAATATCAAGTTCTGTATTGAGGTCATTGTGATTCATAATTTTCTCGGATTTCAGGGTATATCAACTTTACAACCAAGAATGCAATTTTTTTTTCTATGGCGTTTACTCATATAATATTTTTTTGTGGTCGATCGTTACTCTTTTCTGATACGGACTGCACTCCTGTTAGAATGAATTTTCATTTAAATCTGTCCTATGAGAAAGAATTTCTATAAAATTCTGTCTTATAAGAGTTGCAGTGGTTTGCAAGTTTTAAACTTCTTTGTCTTTTCAAAGATAATGCAGGTTAACATTTCAGTTAAGAGAAATCTACAAAACCTAGTCCAATGAAATGTCCTAATTAAAAACATCTCCAAAACCCATGCAAAGCAGTTCATCGTCAACAGATACGAGTACATACATAGCTCATCATTATCTCATTTTTATGACTCCAGTTATAAAATTTGTATAGTCATCATAATAATAAAACAGAATCCCACCCAAACATTTTTTTTTATCACGAGATTATGATGAAATATTATCAAAGGAATTACGTAATGTTTTAAAAAACTGTGATTATCTATTTAATATTAGAAAACATAGTTATTGAAAAATCAGTCACGGAAATAAGAACTGCTGTGTTAAAACCTCATTGGACACAACCTTTTTCTTTTTTAATAAAAAAATTGGAACGCACAATCAAAGTGCAATCAACTGCAGATGCTCTTTCTCTTTCACGTTTGTTTGATTTTTATTGTCGTCTCTTTCTGTCTTCACTTCCCTGTACTTTATATCTTAAATCTTTATTAGTTGTTGTACAGATTGTGACTGTACAGAAATTTTACTTGTTTTCATTTATTTTACTTTCTTTCTTCGAATCGAATTCAATTACCGTTTCCCAATCCAATTGAACCCAATTATTTTTATATTATGAGGTTAAATTAAAATTGTTATTTATTTTCATCTTTAAATATATTAATATGAAAGACGCCTTTTTTGGAACAAGCCCTCTACATTGTTCCAATCACTGCAAATCCTGAAGATCAGAATCAACCATGGAGCATACAATCAGGAATCAACAGTGGCGAACACCAGAAAATCCTCTCAATGAAAGATGCTTTGTCTAAATTTATCTTTTAGCTCATTGTCAGTACCAATTTCAAACTATCCGTTACACCATCGCTTCTTTGGTCTTTCTATATGTTTTCTAGTCAACCATCCACATTCATACTCAATACTTTTCTTTCTATTCATTGACTTGACCAAACGTCCAGCGAAACGAAGTGTCTATGTTGTGACATGACCCATCCACACCGTCTACAATAAACAACGATTAAACAAAGCTTTTCTTTTCACTTTCCATAGAATAAACACTTTCTTTTTAACCGGTTGCTTTGGCGACAAGTTTTCCACAAAATGCATGAGTGGGTGCGATTATCCAATGGATTACCTCAAGTTGGTGATAAATATTCATGATATGATAGCGCTATTTTGTATGACCTCATAAAGTGAAGACAGAGATGATCTTAAAAGATAGATCGAATTCAGAAATTAGATTCTGTAGTAGGCCCAGTAGCCCAGATAGGTATGCACTATCTAAGTATCTATAGTAGATGACGATAATAGACGATCAAATTCAGAAAGTAGATTCTATAGAAGACTCTGTTCCACCGCCTAGATGGTATGCACTATATATAGTAGACAAATTCGAAATTTAATAAGTATATAGAAAGACCAAAGAAACGATGCATGATGGATGGACTTTGCGAAAGATAATAATATAGTGAGAAAGGAAGTGACTTGACTGCTAATGCTAGATGACGAATATTAGAGAAGTATGGAAGATGAAAACCACACTGCGCTGACCGCAAATAAATTGGGACAAGAACAAGAGAATGATGATCCAGTGTCCAGATATGCACAATCTAGATAGACAGATATTCCCTTTGGTTTCAAGGTCTCTGATACCAATTGGTAGTTGGTAAATAATTGGGTGAAGATGGCATCAACCAATACTTGCAGATCAAGACAGTCACCATGGCGTTGCCAAAACTACCAATGCTGTGAAACTTAATGTTAATGATATCTTACTGATAACAATATAATTTAAGTATAAATAAATTATAAGCATTATGATTACTAACGCTTCAAAAGCGTACAAAAATACTTTTGAAATGCTATAGAATACTTTGTATATTAAACTAGTATCAGAACTCCTTGATAGTATTGTAAATTCTGGGGGTACAATGGTACCAGAAAAATTAAAGAAAGGGTCTGACAGATAATTTACACATCATCATCATCATATCAGCCGAAAGACGTCCACTGCTGGACATAGGCCTCCCCCAATTTACAATTTACACATATTTATCTATAAAATAAAATTTAGTTCTTCTAAGTAAGATATAGTTTTGAAATACCAAATACCTTTTCAAGCCATTTACAAAACACCCAATTACAAACCTGCATATTTCAAGATCATTGTTCCAAATTCCACTCAATTTACCGTACAAGTTAATTAATGCGTAAACTTAACGCTAGCATCTTGGGACGTAGGCAGAGAGATAATACTATTGATTAATGATGAGCCTGCGTAACGAGGCATCAAATTAAAAATACCTTCGAAACTTATTGTGTGTTGTCAATCAAAATCGAAATTGATTGAAAAATGTTATGAGGCAGGTTGAATGATAAAGAGAGTTTGTTTATTTGTTTAATAAGTAGATAGGCAACTAACTGTAATAGCCTTATGTTAGATTTACCTGACAAATTAAAAAGTGATGTTTAACATTTGTCCAGCAGCCAGCATACTTTTGGGCAGGTTAGGTTAGGCATGAAATATGTGGTCTATTTCAAGCTTTATAGCGATGTAGAAAAAACAATTGTTAGAATTCCCTTTTTGAAGTCTTGAGTTTCCTGATAGACTGGGTGGGGTCTTTATGTCATGAGTGAATAGCTTACTTTTAGGCAAGTCTGCTCTATCGTCGACCACATCATCTCTTACGTCAGAGTGGTCCAAACGCGCACCTATCAATATTAAATTGACCGTTGAATTAATAAGGGATAAGATTCTACAACCTCCTACCCTTATCCCAAGTGCTGTTAACAAAAACGTTACGAAACAACCAGCGATTAAATTGTTATCATCTGAGTTAAAAGTTTCTCCATTAGTTGAATATAGGAAGAGCCAAAATGTGGAATGGTCTCGGTACCCTTTTGCTGATGGTTATGTTTATGAATCTTTACAGGTACATTGTGACGCAGCTGGAATCGATCCTCACTGGCTAATAACTTCAGAGTCATGCTTGTCAAGGCACCACAAGAATCCTAGCGGACTTTGCGACGTACTGCGGAATGGAACCCTGAAAGCTTGGCTTGCGTGAAGTACAGCCTGGTACCTTGTACAGTAACTTCTAAAAATAAACAAAAATTCAAAAGATGCAGTCCATAGCCTTGCAAGTCTAAATAATAAAGACCACACAGAAGAAGACCAAGCTAAGAAACTAGATTTTTTCGGCAGTCTACATAACAAGAACACAATAAAGAAGGAATAATAAGAAAGTGTTAAAGAGAAAATTGATAAACTCTTCAATGAATGAGTCATTGATTGGGATCTTGATAGACTATCATATAGCTGTTCAAGAGAAATGGTTCTCTGTACTCCTTATCAGGGAGCATTGAACCTGTATAGTTATATTATGTAATAGTAAAAAGAAATGAGAGCAAGAGTTCCTTCACAAGATGATTTTTTCTAAGACATCTTCGATCAACAATACCAACTAGATGTAGGGTCGGAGCTAGATATAAGTCTCGGTAAAAAACAGCTAACTTGAGACGTCCGCTCTTATTATGTTCAGTTTGTCTATAAATGTAGGGTAGAAAGTAGATATATATTCACGCGGAAATAATTTAGCATTGATTTTGCACGTGACCAGTTATCTAGTTGGTTATTGTTAATCGAAGTAAAACATACAGTTATCTTGTGTAAGTTCTCTGGAGTAGGATACTGATTGTGAGATGCAGTATCAATTCATTACATTAAACTTGATTTGAAAAAGACGATCTGGACAACTTTATGCATTATGACCATCTAAACTCCATTTGCGATAACATAAGACGTTTAAATTAGCCCATTTCACAGCCTGTTCAACCGATTTTGACTTCTATTGCATTGGTGATACGACAAATGGTAGCTGTAGTGAACAGTTGGTTTTGGTAACAGGTTTATGCTTTTTATGCCATCCTTATTTTTACGGGATAGAACTCAAAATCGGTTGAACGGACTGTAAAAAGATTTGGAAACATGTCTAATGTTATTTCAATTGGAGTATAGAGGTATATCAGCCGAGCCAAACGATGAGTAGGTAGTGGTCCCCATAAATCCAGCCGCCTTTTGAAGACGAGGGTAGTGGTCTACGATAGCTATTCTCGTTTCCCGGTAAATAATAATGTACCTATCTACCTAATTATTTATTCTAATTACCTACGTTTAGAAGTCCTTAACTCGTGATGTTGCCAGAACTTTGCTTACCTGTAAACAAAAAAGAAGAACATCATTAGTTGTTGTCAAACTGAAATAAAATATTCATTAAATATTTTTCTAAAACAAGCTTTTTTCGTATCGTTCTAAATAAACTCTTTCATTTGATACCCATATCTTGGCAGTGCACAAAAAATAACTGGTCCGCCATCTAGGGCCGTCCGTTTATTGGATTTAGAATGACGTCACTTAGCTGACCATGCATTGTCATCCAAACTAAACGTGTATCCAAAATTTCATCTTAATCGGTGGTGGATAACTGCTTTAAAATTATTCAGTTGCAAGATTTGACCCGAACACACTTACATACATACGAGTACATACATTGCAAGTTAAATAAGACCTTGTAAAAACTGTTCCTGCAATAAAAACTATGTTTTTACTTGACATACCGTCACAAAAATTGTGCGTATATTACCATCCTATGACCTATTTAAAAAAATGGTAAATTTTGTCCAAATCCCATGGTGGTCAAACTCAATCTACAAACAAAAAAAAAACTGGACCAGCCAAGCCAAGATTTATAATCCCAAAAATCTTAATTGAAACAGAGAAAAAAGCAAATGAATTTGTATCGTCATTTCTTCAACATAGAGTAACATACAGGATTCCTTATTAAGACACAAAATAGGATCATTCATTCAATTTATCAGCTTTAACGACTGCTTCACACTCCATAAAGAAAACCCTATCTGTTTTATAATAAATTCTTGTTAAGAGAAGTTTGTTTTGTTTTAAATAAGTTATTGTGTTGACTTTCCTTGTGTTAAGGATAAACCAAAGTCCTGTATTGTATCAATTTCTAGACTGGCGTATATTTTTCCCTGTGTTAACTCACTACTGGCCGTGCGCTCGCCAAAATATCAATATTGAACCTCGGTTTGGACAGTTTTGTTTACAAAACATTCATTGATTTAGATAAACTACTTGTATTTCAGTTATGAAGAAATTCTAGCCATCAATTGTTTCTGGGTAAAAATATTTTTAAACATCCAAGTCGTTTTGGAGGAGTATTGAAAAGTAGCGAAAAAATATCGTGTTGTAAATTATTTTTTTAAAGCAACACTATTAGTTACACGGAAAAACCATTTTTCACAAATAATGTACATGAAACAATTTTTTATTTTTTTTTGGTTTTCTTGCAATGACAAGAATATTTACTTTTTAAAGTATTATTTTATTTTAATTATTGTGAATGTGAAGACTATGTGGACTATTTTTTTTTGTTTTAATTTTTAATTTATCTTAGTTTTTAATCGTGGTCTGGCAGTTTGAGTAGTTTTGCGGCCTACCCGAATGTCCTTTCTTTGGTATTGTTCGTCGAATCGTTGAGCTCCATAAATTCTGAGTTGAGCTGCTCGGTTATTGACAAATGCGTGCACTGACTGGACAGGTCCACTCAATCTGGTTGGTTCTTTCCTCAAAAGACCATTTCAGACATCAATCTACATGGTCTTCACATGATCTAACCAAGATTTTTGTCTGGACTTTAAAAGAGACTGTGACCTCTGAGTTTGTTTCGGCCTTTCTTCTCAGAGTAGTCAGATAGGAAACGCCGACCTCATCTAGTTTTAAAAATATGATCGACATGTAAAAGTGTTTGCACAAACCAACTTACAGAAATAAAATCATTTATCATTTTTTTTTTTTTTTACATTTTAGTCTAGTTACTAAAGAGTATGCTTTAGAAAGTAACTGTTTTACGGCACGAAAGCCCTTAAGGCGCCTCCCCGAGCAAAACGCCGCGCTAGTCGTTTTTGTGCAGTATTAAGAGCTATCTACTCTTTATTTTAAAAAAAATATCAATTCATAAAAATACATTAAATTTCTACATAATGTTGATTTTAAAATTGTAGTACACTTTTTTTTTAAAGAGGTATATGTTCACTAATCTCCTTCCAACAAAACCATAAAAATGTGAAATAATTATTGATAGCATGCATCTCCTCGTAAAGTGTTTATTAATTATTTTTTATACTAACACTAATGGATAGACAATTTGATAACGAACATTTTGTAAGTTTTTATTTTTTTTCAAAAGACCAATATTCGATTTTATAAATATTTTATTCTAAAATCTGGGCGTATTCACTAACGTAATTCATACGCCAACAGTGCTGCTAGGCCAATAGGAATGCTCATATCTCATGCTGATTTTTTGGTCAGGGTACGGCCTTAATAAGGAAGTAAACTACAAATATCATCACGCCTATAATTATGTCTAGAAAGGTTAAGTGGACGTGCACCTACACTACAGCCACATTTCTCCAATTATATTCTAGTCCCATGTAACATGAACGACCATGGGTCATCCTATTACAATTTTTCATTCGGACACAAATCCAGATAAAAGAGCCTATCAAAAACAAAATACTCTCGGCGCAGTTCTTCCACCGCAAAAAGTATTGAGATCGAATGTAAAACTAAGTCGGAAAATTTATTCAGTTACAAACAAACACATTAACCGACTTGGTTTTACTTTTACACAAGGGATCGACATTATTGTGTCTCTCTAATCTAAAACCAAGACGTTCATTTGTTTGCTTGTAACGCTAATTGTGTTCAAAATTTGGAGCTTGTGAGTCTACTAAAAGTACCATAGAATTTCGATAAATTAAGGAATTTTGATTTGCAATAATTTCTAAAACACAAGTTAAAATTGAATGTAATTTCGGATTATGGCTATTTATATTATGTTCTCTTAGTAACTGAACATTTAGGCTTCTAGCTTTATCCGCAATGATGTTACAGGGGGGTCGAAAATGTTCTGGATGGCTTTGAGAAAAGGATGGTACGGCTGTGCCTTTGTTTGCTCGACTTGTTGGGGGCACTGCCGTGTCCCCAGATTTCCAGATAGAAACACCCAATTAGTTTTGCCTGACCTGGTGATCTAATCCAGCACCTGATGCACAGTAGTAGTGCTTATAATCATTAAGCCAACGAGACAGCCTTACATGTATTTAGTAATACCTCTACCCATTTATTCTGCCGTCACCTTCTAACGTACAGCTTGAATATACAAAGTAGCGGATCTGATGGCACGGTACGGGACGGTTTCCGAGAAATGTCCAGGTAAGCGGATTGGTTGTGCGGTTTTTTTGCCGTCTGCCACTTATTTGTTACGATTTTTTGCCGCGTCACCTTTGTGATCGATTGTACTGAGAAGTTTGATTTGAATAAGTAGGTTAGCGGCAGGGGTGTAAGTGTAACCACAGGAATATTATTTATTTGCTGTTAGGTACAACATTGTCTTAATATACTTAACATGCAGCTATTCATATATTAATTAATGTGCACTACGTGTCTATTAACATCACAACCAGCCTTTTAATGTTTGCCTTTGGCCTGTTAGTCTTCGTCCCATTGCTGGGACAAAGGATCCTCTAGTAAGAGAGGGGATGAGCCTTAATTCACCACGCAGGCCCAGTGCGGATTGGTGGATGTCACATGTCTTCGAGTCATTGGTTCTATTCTAGGACATGCCGGTTTTTTCACGATGTTTTCATACACCGTGTCTAGGGCAGTGGTGATAAATAATTTACACAAAGTAATGTGCCTGCCTGGATTCGAGCCCACAACCACGTAAATTGGAGCCGTTAACACTGGCCCACCACTGCTCTATGTCTATTTACATAGTTACACTTTGACTAATAATTGAAAATATAATTTTAGTTATTTTTTTCAGTTCTTAAGATATAAATCTCGACCTGAGATGCATAAGGTCGGATGTCGAGATTGAAGCAATATAATTTCTATTGGTTCAATTTCGACATCCGACCTTATGCGTCTCAGGTCCAGAAATACATTTTAAAAGCTGTGAGCGCTGTGTGAAACATACAATTTATAATTATTAATTATTTTAAGAACATTCAAAACAACTCATATCGGTAGTAACAATGCTAAGTACTATTAATTGGCTAGCTTAGTTAAAGTAGAACAATGACTTCTAAAATCACAATCCCCATTTTGGCTTTGCCGTAGTCGGGTAAAAAATAGTAGCAGAGTGCTGACTAATACAAACTCAAACCGTAACCACTCTGCCCACCCACAAACCGAAATAACACCACTATGCACAATAACTTGAACATAAAATTATCTCTAACTTAACAGCCCCATACCCGGAGGCATAGAGGAGTCAGACATATAACTTAAAAGCACGTAAACCATAGATAAAAGGGTGTATGGTGTTTTATGCCATAACTCACGGGTTATGTGTCATTAAAATATTAAAAACAATGGTGGAACGCAAAGGTGGCGCTTTGGAGGTATTTCTTACACTTTTGGTAATGGTGGTTAGAAAACTGTTTGATGTTTTAGAATTTTCAAGATTGAGAACGTAGTTATTCATAATTTTTTTTTAATTATTATTATTTATAGGCTCGCGTAAGAACTTTGTTGAGGCGCTTTTGAAGTCCTTGTTACTTATTAACAAAAATCTGACTCATGATTATAAGTGCAGCAATTTATCACTACTTGTAAAGACACATTTACGTGCTTAACCGTCGACCACATCATCGCTTACTATCAGGTGAGATAGTGGTCAAACGCAACCCTATCAATAAAAAAAACTATTTATATGTAACTATATTTAAGTAACTTTATTTAAAATAGCTGTTCCCCGCGGCTTCGCTCCCGTGAACCGTCCCGCAGGACTCATTAAAAAATAGCCTATGTCACTCAGGAATAATGTAGCTTTCTATTAGTGAAACAATTTTTTAAATTGGTCCAGTAGTTTCGGAGCCTATTCAGTAAAAAAAAAATAAACAAAAAAATCATTCCACTTTATAATATTAGTTATTTAAAATAAGAGTAACAAGGACTTCAAAAGTGCCTCAACAAAGTTCTTACTATTACTTATTCTAATATCTTCACACCCAACAATACTTATAATTTGAAATTCAAATAAGTACTCAATTACCTTAACAAACGCAATTACCACGATTCCTGAGCAGTGAGCATAGATTCCATTTGACTTAAAAAGGAGGTTCTTACCATAATCTTGACGTTTAAACACTTTTGTGTGCGACGGTACCGCGATGGTGGTCTTGAACCCATGGTAATTTGTAACTCTCAATCATTAAAGGGGATTGTTCAAAAAGCATGGTCATGGTTAAATTTGTATTTAGTTGTAATTATTATGGGATATAAAGTTATACTGTTTTTTAATTCGATTTTCGGTATTTGTTGGTATTAAGTCAGATGTAGGTTTTATTACTATATTCCTTTGTGATATCACAGACCGGGGGTCACCAAATGGCGGACCGCGGTCCGGATTCGGACCGCCCGACGTATTTTGTGTGCCACACGTACAAAATAAATTAACTTGTGTTATTTGAGTACGTAATTTGATCATTTATCCAGTGCTTTGTCGTTTCGACAACTTATCTATATCTATATTTACATTTATTTAAATTTTTACAAAGTAAATACAAGAGACGATGCAAACGCCGGGGGGCGGGATAGCTAGGTGGCTTTAAACCTTACGGACCGCGAGACGGTGATATTTTTTTTGAAAACATACCCCAAATGAAAGTAATTGGTGACCCCTGTCCTAGACTATCGTGATTCCTACCCTTGAGATCTAAACATAGGATATTCTACTTGCGATAACAATTGTTAGAGATTGACTTCTGTAGCGCATGTCAATCCTATAATATATATTTTGGATTATTCAGTGAATAAAATCACTTTGTCTAGGCCTTCATATGCAAATTAATTTTGGGGCGAAGTATATCTTTTTCTATATATGATATCTCTATCAGCCACCATTTTTATGAACCAACCCTAAGTACATAATTATTTAGACGATTAAATATTTCAATCAAACGTCAAAAACACTATCTACACAATTTTACATAAATATTAATCCCGGTCTTTTATTTATTACCTTTTCAGAAGACATCGTGAAATCCCTCAAGCCATTTACAAATTCGTGACTATATTGATACAATCTTCGTGCCCACGAACTGTTTTCAAGATCTTTATTTCAATGAAACGTCCATTGGAATAAAATACCAATGATTTCAAAAAGTGAAAAAAATATTGAAAATATCCGATAAATACTGTCATTGTTGTACGTTGTAGACAGAGTGTGAAATAGGATTTTTTCTAAACTGTCTAGGAAACACGTTTATTGTTTTTTTTTTACTATAGTATGTTTCTTGGCCAATTAGGGTCAAGTCAGTTGACAAAGTTTTTCTTTGAGCGTGTTTGATTTGCACAAATTAACCGTTATTGTGGCATTAGAGGCTTTTCGTTCTATTATTTGTTTCACAGTCTGTGATGTCCATTTATATTTAGTTAGTAGATGACAAATATGTGTACTTATGGCGTTTACTTCGATACCACTAACTATATGAATACTGCCATCCTTTTTCTAGTCTCACAATATATTGTTAAACAACATTTGGCTTACATCACTCAGATCTATCCAGTGTCATCTTGAAAATATGTACATAACTACCATCAAGCATTCAGCATTGTGACACTATCTCACTCAAACACTCATCAACCATAAAATGACATAAAATCGAACGCTCATAGATCACGTCTCTCGCAGCCACCGTTCATTCGCCCTCTCTGTTCGTGTTCATCCACATCAGAGCTCCCAGCAACAATGGAAGCGCGTGTGTCCATAACTGATATCATACATCTACCGTCTCAGGTGAGATAGTGGTCAAACCACACAAACACAAGCCGTCTACCACAAAAAATCATAAAATCTAATGCACATAGATCACGTCTCTCGCAGCCACCGTTCATTCGTCCTCTCTGTCCATCCACATCTGAGCCACCAGTAACAATGGAAGCGCGTGTGTCCATAACTGACATAATGAATCTACCGTCTCATGTGAGATAGTGGTCAAAAATACCAGCCTATCAACCATAAAAATCATCAGTATATCTAACCTACGAGTACATAGATCTACTCTCACACATCCACTTAATCCTTGAATAACATCACAGATCTTTCGTACATTGTCATCTTAAACAGCTTATAGCATCCATATGCAGTAACTTAGCTTACCATCAAGACAGTGGTCAAACGCGAGACCGTCATAAAATATCATAAAATCTATCCTACATAGATCACGTCTGTGAACCACCGTTTATACTTGGATTTCATGATAGATCTCAGCATTGTCATCTTTAAAATATGTAATCTTCTTTCTTGTCATCAAGTAAGATACCGGTCAAGCGCGAACCCATCAACCATAAAATATCATAAAAATCTAACCCATAGATCAGCCTCTCGAAGCCACCGTTCATTCGTCCTCTCTGACCATTTCTCGCAGAGCCCCCAGTAACAATGGCAGCGCGTGTGTCCATCACCTGCCGGGCGGGTGTTGTAAAGGTGCACATAAATCTGTGGCAGGAACGTGCTGGGTACTGTGGCTATGGTTTTGAAGAGAGCAGAGACTGTCTACTGTCCTGCTTTGTATTTGTTCGCGATTTGTGCTTTTGTACTCAAGGGTTTTAATTAAACTTGTATGATGGAAGGGAAATTGTGTGATTAAATTGGAATAAAAAAACGCATATTTGGAAGGTAATTTAAGCAGTACTTAAGACCAGTATTTGAAAAAGCGTTATAAAGTTTATATACCCAAATTTTTCCAACTTTGAATTGAATTTCGTATCTTACAAGAACAATATCTACCAACCTTCACATTTTTGAAGTCAATTTAAAGAGTTTTTAAATTATACTGCAGCAATTCATTAATATTTGCATCAATTCTATCCAATATTATAATAAAGTTTTATTCGTAAAATGTAACATAACACTAATAAAATTATTACATGAATAACATGTCATTAAGTGAATATTATCTCTGCAATCTCTTGTTTTATTCTAGAACATAAAAATAAACACTAATGAGATAGGATAATTAATTTAATTAGAACTTCGTGTTAATGACACTTCATGGTTCTGACTTTCATGGCGCCCTTATATTAATGTTACTTTCTCATGCAAACGTATATAATTGTCTGATTTCAGTCTAGTCTTTAATAGAAGTGTCGATGACTTTGGCTCCACCCAGTGTAACTGACATGTATTTGCACGTTTTTAAAGTTTTAACTTTTAAGCAACATGTGAATGAACATTACCTTAATTCATTTGTCATTATAAATTATTATCCTGCATGCAAAGTCACCAAAGACATGGTCTAGTAGGTACTAGACATGCAAATATACAGTCAAACATTGATGTTTAATTATGTCATTTAGGCGAGGTCTTCCAAAAGGTGGAATATTTTTGAAGTTATTAATATTAAAAAGAACTGACTAGTTTTCTACCAATTATCATGAGGTCTGCTTCCAGTCTCAGTACCAATGTTATGCTTAGTACATCTAAATGATAATTTATAAGTGAAAATAATAATAATGACCAGTCATGTCTCACAAATTTACCCATCACGGTCACCCTCAGTACCTTTCCATAGTCATTATAACATACATGAATAGTCCCAATTGAAGTTACCTTCACAGTACCGAGCCCTATTGTATTCATTATTTCTTTCCGTTTCATGGAAGCAACGATTTAGACGGTTCTAGTATGTTGTATAACAGAGAGAAGTATAAAGTACTTGCAAAGGCGTTTTGGTTTCGTTCAAAAGTATAAGCATGGTTTTTTTTTCTTTAAGGGTGGTCAAGGAACCTTTTGAGGTATATAATAGACATCTGTGGTTTGAAAGATTCGATATCGTCATTTGCGAAACTAGACTATTAGTGTAACTACGAGAAACTATGGTAGTTAATTATATTTTAGTTCTATAGGTTTTAGCTACCAAAACGTACTTTGCAAAATACATAGAAATAAAAAGCGTTTATAGTCACACAAACTGGCAAGCCAATACATAAATTATGCCTAAACTAAACGATAGTATTAGTAGTACTAGAAAAATATATCAGTAAAAAAATACAAATATCAAGCAGGTTTCATCGGAGTCAACTCAACGAATCATTCTCCGTCTTTTGAAATCATGAACATAGATTTCAACAACGAAGAGCAACGTCGGCACAGTCCTTTTGAGGAAAGAGCTTTCAATGTAGCTTTCTCTTACAGATTTCATGTTGTTGTCAGTCATGTTGAATTTAATTCAATAAATAACTTCAAACAGCAAAAAAGCACGTCAGATCAATAAAGGATTTTATCGAAATACAGAAAAATATGGTAATCCTTGCCTCTCGAAATAATCGTTGAATGCCTTCCCACACCCACAGAAACCAATCCGAGATTTATTTTTATGGACCACACATGAAAGAGTACCTACACCTCTGCTTACACCTCTGAGAATCACTTGAAAGGTGGCAGTTCAAACAAAGTATAGAACTTAATCATACCTTGTTTGACTATCGCCCACAAAACCTACTAACCTTTTAAAATCGTTTTAGCAACTTCCATATAAGATACAAAGTTTGTGTACTCTCAATAAATCCCTTTATCTCTAAACTTAAGCTTGTAATAATGTTGTAATGTCCTCAAAAAGGCACTAATTCACAATCACAAAGAACCTTTGGAACCCTTTTAAAATAAAATAAAATATCCCAAAATGGCGCCACACGGAATTATTAGGCGGTAAATCTATGTTCCCGTCAAAATGTAAAATCGGACAATTCTAAACCTTACCCTTTTGTGTTAAAATGTTCTTTTGTTTGCAACACCTTGATTATTTGCCTTCCGATCAGGTATCAACTCTCAAGAATTTGTGAAAGAAAAAATTAACAGCAAAAACACGCGGTTTCTTTGTGGCCCGAAAAGTTAAAAGATTATACAAAATGGGCAAACTTCGATGTTTGGTACTGATTTTATCGACATTTTAAAAAGAAATAATATGAATTGGTCTTGACAAAAACTTTGGCCATTTTCACACAATGGATTTTGAACCCAATATCGTCGGAAATTAAGTAATTTTTCGCTTTTTCGAAGTCAAAAAGAAATTCCGCAGTGTTTTGTTTTTATCTCGGACAAGTCCGTGAATTGCTCTTGCTGAATGCCCGTTAAAGATTTGATGGCTTTCTTGTGTTTTTACTGCACTTCTAAAATACTAAGAGATGTGACAACGACTGTTTTTTTGGGTAATTAAATAGCCCATTAACTGTGGACTACTGAACAAACCTCTCAGTTGAACGCAATAAATTAAAGTTTTAATTGGTATAATTATCACTTTCATCACAGTTCTGGTGTGATCGTCTTCTTACTTCAAATTACTCTTGTCAATTCAAGATGTAATTATCTCAAGATAACGCATACTTATCTTGAGATCGAAATATGTAATTTCGATCAGCTTGTTAGCCCTTCGCGTTAAAACTTAATTACAGCTGCAATAAACATCACTCTCAGAACTTGCAATTTACTACTATTTAAATCAGGTTTAAAAACGCGTGCGATAGCAATCTAAAGCAAACTTGTATTAAAAATTAACATTATGGTGAGAATTGGTCCATAAAACGAAACTTTTGCTCCCCAAAACCATGTTATAACCACAATCTAACCATAAAATTGTTTCTTCAACCCCAAGAAATAAAAAAACTAAAGTATTTAAGCCACTAAATCATAAAAGACAAGGGGTTGACACGATTACAATAACTTACATATAGATGAGAGAAAACAAAGAATTTTTGATATTCAACAAAGAAAAAACTGGACGTTTTACGATATTCCCTAATTCGATCACCGCAGGGTGCATGTTCTATAAAAAGTTTTCGAATAAAACAATAACTTTTATCTGAATAATATTTACATCAAATCTCGGCACGATTGAAAGTTATTATTCGAACTTTTTATATTGCTATTCAGCTAGCTTGTTGATTTTATTTTTCCTGCTACTAACTTGAAGAGGTTTTAAAGTTAGACAAAATGAAAGTGCACGGGAATGAAATTTTGAAAGAAAGAAAGAAAACATTTATTGCCACTAAGATATGTTACAACATAAACAGATACGATTTTGGTAGCACAAATCAATCTCAAACATTTTCCAATTTTGGCAATAATGTTAGAATGACACATGATCTAGAGCCAGCTAATTTGTTTGCTACAAACAATCATCCAATAAAATTTTCAATCAGCTTATACTAATTGCCAAAAATGGTTTTTAAATTTAAACCCCAGCGGTATTTACGTATGTTTGGCTCAATCAATAAAGGGACGACGAGGTTACGCAAGAATAGGAATTGAAATCTACCCAAGTACATATCAGCTATAGAAGTACTGACTACCCAAATGGCACCGGACGATAGTACCGGCAATCGTGAGGGCTCTTTTAAACGCACTCCAAAATTAAACTGATGTACATGATATAAATATGATGAACACACTCATCACCTTTCCAAAAACCCACACCGTATATTTAATTATGTTAATCATACGTAGCTCTAAATTAGGTCAGTAATGACAAGGGAATGCATTGTACATCGCCCTTTCATTGCCTGTCATGGCGTCCCTAGAGGCTAGAGGCTTTTAATTAGGCGCTCATCAAAATGATGGAGGTATCGACTTTGACGTATCAACGATCTTGCCTGTTTGAATAGGTATTGTTTCCGTCAAATCATTTACAGCTATGCTATGGTTTCATTTCATTTAGATATCTTACTGATAGTTTCGTAGAACAAGTACTTATAGTTCTGTTAAAACCTTTTATAGACTAGGTTTACGTTTTTAAATTGTTCCTCATTACAGTCGTTATCGTTGTCTTTTTTATAAACTAGTGCGAATTTATCAGCATGTCGTCTTCTATCTTCCATCCATAAAACTCTCTCGCCTTCATCACAGTATACATATTCACCCAAATTTTATTATAAGTAGCTATTTAATGTTCACACTTTTTGACCTTCCCAAGGTAGCAAGCGCCATGTTATTCGATATCTATCAATAACCACCTAATCCATACTACATCTATTAAAATAAATTAACTACTTCCAACACAAAGCAGTTTTTACTCAAATCAGGACCCGACCTAATCTATGCTACTATAGAGTATAGATTCTATAGTCTATGACTTTATCGAATGGCGCCAACAATAAAACCAGACAATCGGTAACACAATATTGCACGATCTCTGTTTGAAAATCGAACAGCTGCCCTACCTAACGGTATGTGACCGTTAGCGCGCACGATCGGGAAATTCGCGATACGACTGGTTTTGTGTTGACTTCATTTTTGTTTAACACTTTTTAACTTGACACGTCCACGTACGAACTCTTAACTATAATTTAAAAATAGATAAAGCAGAGACTTTATAAATTTCAAAGTTATATTTGGGAACCAGTACGTAACCTCAGATATATTTGGAGTTAAAACTGAAAAACTTAGTATAGGACACGTTTGGAGCGAGGAAAAAATTGTGAAAATATAGACACAAATTCAGTTTCTCAAAGCTTAGAATAAGTTCAATTGTTTGACAAAAACTCTTCTTCCTTGTTTAAACTGTTTTGTAATTAGTTGGTTGAAACAATCAAAGCCATATTACATCATCTGACAACAGATAACATTGATAATACCATAAGAAACTAAGTTTTACAGCTCTAAAATTACCAACCTGCAGTGAGCAGACTATGCTAGATTTTAACTACCATTGAAACATAATAATACTTTGCCTACAAAACAAGCAATTTTGTCTTTGTATTCCAAAACCATGACACGAAAAGACATCTTTAACACATTCATTCGGCTATACAATGTAGGTTGCCCATCAAAACGTCGTAATACACATAAACGCATGAAATATTAATAATAATTTGTAATAATAACCATTTGAGCCCCAAAACAGTTCTCCCCACCGAATTTAATGAAGACATAAGTCATAATGACGATTGTAATCAAAATGCGGCAGATGTTGACGATGCCATATTGTTTTTGACGTCACGTCATGAAAGTTTTTTTAATGTTACGAATAATTGAGCAAAGGAATGCCGTGTGCGGAAGCTGAAAATTACTTGTTAAATGGATATCGTGTGGAATGAAAACGTAGGTCACGAATTCACGATCAAGATATATTTTAGCAAAACTTTCAATTAAATGTTGTAAAAAGTTATGGAATAAAAACGAGGTTCTGCTGATTACAAAAATCTGTGATCAATTTGACATCCGTTTAAAAAGTGAATTGAGTATATCTTTATCACCTCTTATCCTCATTAGTAATTTTGAAGCATGTTATGTAATAAATTTCAAACTGACACAAAAATAATAAATAACCATCACCAACTTCAATATTCATAACACAAATCCTTAATCTGACCCACAAATCAAGCCACACGAATTAAA
This sequence comes from Orthosia incerta, assembly GCA_948252205.1. Classification (NCBI taxonomy): domain Eukaryota; kingdom Metazoa; phylum Arthropoda; class Insecta; order Lepidoptera; family Noctuidae; genus Orthosia; species Orthosia incerta. The sequence continues at coordinate 22,824,751 of OX411761.1, forward strand.
ATAAAAAGGAACTGATTAGCATATCTTCCTTCATTTTTGCATACAAACTTTCCTGCCGAATGCTGTCCCACTTTTTTTACGACATATTGTTTTATCCATTGCCATTCATAACTCGTCACGAAAAGATTATAGTAACATGTCATCCATGTACGAGTATACTAAAAATGTTCCTTTGTAACTACTAGGTATATAACTTCGTCATTTTGTCTTTTGATAAACTTTAACGGTCTAAAATAACGTTAAACTCAGACCATAGACATTAAATTGCAAGGAAGAGAGTGGAAATGCATCATTTCATTCCTAATACGGATTTGTAGGAAACCTTTATCGAAGTCGTATAATTCTAAAGGTGTGTCGTTCTGAACAAGAATAGGAAAACATTTTATTGAATTGGACGCTTGATTTTGAACTTGAATGGTTTGACGGATAAAGGCATTTCCGCATTTTAATGTAGTGAACTCGAGGCTTTAACTAATTTAATGGTATTCAACACTATCCAAGTAAAATTTGCAGCACATTTTGGCAGAATTATCTGAAAAAAAATAATTCTTGCTTTGATGATACGAACCATGATTTTTTTATCTGTTATTTTGAGATGAGCCAGCTTTTGACCGCAATCTCGCCGATATCAAGATATAGTTTTTTTCTATGTTAGTAAAATTAAAGTTCTTAATAATATATTGCAATCTAGCCTAAACACACTAATAAGCAATTTAACTGTAACTTATTATTATATTGTATAATGATATGACTAAGAATAGTTTCAATTTTCACTTTTATACAGTTCGGTAGCACTTTCTTAGAGTCTGATACGTTAAAATGCTTAGTTCACGTGTTACATGTATAGCACAGTATTGTTGCTATATTTTGTTCACTATTTATACATTTCACTACACTAAATCAAATGGTTTAGTTCTGTTTAGCCTACACACTCACTATGTCCAAGTCCCACTATGTCAAGCGATAGATGAGGTTTACGGTGAAACAAGTGAATCCAGATGATTCCTGTACTCTTTTTTTAAAGGCTTGGGTTTGGTTTTAGATCGACGGGAACGCAAATGCCGCTAGAGATTAACACACTTAACCTATGGTTAAAACTATTATTAAGGAGATATTGCCTTGGTAGTCTTACAAATGATGTAAGAAGACAGTACCAGCAAAATGGCTGACACTTGGCTCCATTTCCACACATGTCGCTTCACCATCATACAACAACTAACAATATAGAAAGACACTTCATTTCAACGAACAACGAAACTTCAAGTCTTGCCATAATCTTATAGAGTAAAATTTCCCATACATGTTTGGTGCGTGGGTTCATGACTCATGGGTACCATTGTGGCTATGGTTTATGACGTCATAAAAGCCATAGAGTCGTTTTGGTTTAGCTGAGCCTATTGTTGTCTAAGATTGATAAGAGATTGTCATTTTGGGTATGATGATATTTTCTGTAGAAGTTTTAAGGCGTGTAACATTTTTCAAGTAGCGTTAAAGTGGTGATGATTTTGATGGCAAAATAAAAACCAAGAAAGAAGGTGTCAATAACACTGAAACGAACAATACAATAGTTTTGTTAACGTCTAAAATAAGATAAGAGACAGAGCAATTACTCAAAAATGGTACGAGAACATATTTGATCAGTTGTGCAGTAACGTTCAGTGAAGTGTAACTTACGCAGAATAATCAAAAAATACACAAGCAACAAATGTAATTCGTGGAGACAGTTTTCGGCTCAGCGTAAACTGATGGCACGCGATGCAATTTTGCAAATACATATCCGTGACATGTGCGTTTCTTTTAGACTGTATCTGCCATAATAATCTATGGCCTTGCATGTTCCACAGATATTTTCTTACTTTATAAGATATTCACCAAAATTCAAGACTAAAGTGCGCGCAAGATAAGTCTGCGCGCGACGGGTGGCGTGCTTAATGTTGCCAGTATAACTGACCTTTATTCCTTTATTTAATCAATAGTTATTTTTCATCATAACTTCATGGGGGGGAGCTCCAGCTTCTAATATTAAATGTGTAGAAATTGCACAACGAGCTATTCTCAAAGTGAGCACTTTTAGACCATTTCTGTTCCCCACGAAATCTTTATACCATGAATGTGAAGTCCTTACAGTTAGACAGCTGTTTATATTGGGCACAATTTTTAAACAGCATACCGACATCTTCTATGACCCTCTTAAAAATGTATCTCGTCGAAAAGGTAGGATATGTGAGTCTACAAAAAGGTGCCATTCATCATTTATCCAAAGGTTTTACTGTTTCCTGGGTCCATTTATTTATAACAAAGTTAACCACATATTGTCCATTTACAGGCTCAACTCAAATCAGTGCAAAAAGATAGCTATGGCCTGGTTACTAACCCTAGGATATGATGAAACCGAAAAACTTCTTGTTGTTCCATCTTAGTTATATTTTCACCTCAACACCACATCATTACGATTCCCACACCACAAAATAACGACCTCCACACCACACCATTACTTCACAACTCATAACAATTTAGTTTAATTATTGTATGAATTTAGACATTTCGTAATAATTTCATAATAATGAATAATAATCGAATAATAATTTAATGTAAAAAAATTCAATAAGTTAGAAATAATTAATAATAATCTAATCTAAGTATGTATATTTGAATTTAATTTAATAATACTATAATATAAAAATTGTAATAATAATCTAAGAATATATGAATTTAATCATTCTTTAATATAAATATTGTAATAATAATTTGAAAATGATATGTATGCTATTGTTTTCCGTGTACTTTACCAAAGGTTATACCAAAGGCCATAATTGTAATCAAATCGACTAATAATCATAGTTCTGTTGGGGGGCCTGGTAATCTGTGTTACAGGATTTCCTAGTGCGGATGCCAGTCTCCCACAAAGGATTTACCAAATAATATTGCACCATTATGTAATAGTTTAAGAAACCTTTGTGGAAGAGAATTAAATATTTTATTATTATTATTTATTATTATCACTCGAAACTTAAAGTAATTTAAGTTATGCATTTATTAATTACTAGTTTTTCTACTTGCATAGAATATGATGAAAAAAGCTTCATGAAATTATTGTAAATCTTTTATTGAATAGTTAGTAGTAATACCATCCATTTCAATTTCAATTCTTTTTTAATTTCTTCTTCATAATTTTTGAAGAAGGTGCTGCCACATAACCTTCTTTAGTTATTTGGGTAACGATGCGTATCCCTAAAAGTTACCTGTCAAATAAGCAACGCGGGCTCTATCTTTGTAAAATGGTACCGTAGGCACGTTATTGTCTTGTTCACTTCAAGAAAACATCGCTGCCAGCACTTTAAATACTTTTGGCATAATGTTGGCAATTATTTACTTCGGAAATTAATAAAAACACGGAATACAACACACTCTTTTGACACCTGACAAAAATGACAAACCATTAGTTCCGATTTTGGCCGCGCGCAGACTTATCTTGCGCGCACTTTAACCCCTGATTTGCGATTTTTCAAACTTGTCAAACTGACACGTTCTTAACTCCAAATACTCAATTCAGAAATCGGCCCAGACGCACTAAACGTTTTGGGAATACTTTAATTACAGCGAAGGAGTGGAATTCCCTGCCGGAGTCTGTATTTCCTTTTAAATCACATCAAGAGTGAATAAGTTACTTCTAGGTAAGCGTGCTTCATCGTCGACCACATCATCGCTAACCATCAGGTGAGATAGTGGTCAAACGCGAACCTAACGCGAAATAAAAAAGCTATACGGCAAAAGGAAAAAATATATATTTGCCAACAAACTCTCCCTTGTTTTATCTATGTCCAGTTACACTATAACTTCCTTGATATACATTTAGTCGCTCCCAAAACTTACATAAACAAACGACCCCTGTAAAATGGGGTGACCAGTACTTACGGCTGTTACAACCCCTGACATACATTACTGGTAATAAAATCCTCCATCGGACAAACTATTTCAGTTCTACCCCTCTTTTCATAATCAATATGAAAGGTTTGATAGTGAATTCAGTTTTGGTGATTGGTGTAAACGAATGTGCTCTGTTGGACACCGAATTTTGGTGTTTTTAAGAGCGATAGAATTTCATTGGACTAAAACGTGTTCCTTCAATGGGAGCAGTTTGTCAATATTTTCATATTTTCTTGGTGACGACTATCTTTTTACATTTTGGGTCTATTTGTTGCTGGTTCTCTTTCAGTTTTCAGATAACAGAGTAAATACTTGTAAAATGAAAAAATATGTATGTCTATAATATAAATGTCTTTGTTGGTGCCTATTTTTTTTTATCGTTTCTACACCGACTTCCGAATAGAAATAAATTTTTCGCTTTGTAGTTTTTTGTTTTGGAAGTCGGTTTTATATTATTGTAAAAAACTTTTTAGTTATAGTACCTTATATTACCATGAAAATGCGCATTTTTAAAGATAACTTAAAAACTACTCGTCAGATCTTTATCAAATTTAAATGAGACTACATACGAAGCACCAGCTTTTAAATATAATGGAGTAATCACGAAACAAATTAAACTAGCACGAAACAAATACAAACTTAGTGCCTATCATTATGACATTCCCTCAATCTCAAAACTGTACCATTTTTTTAGTTTTTTGTTTTTTCTATCGATTTTTTATAATCGACTGCATGAAAGTGGGTTAAATAATTGTTTTTTGTCAATGGTATAAATTCAAACGGTTAATATGACCAAATACAATTTTTTGTACGCCCTGAAAGGCAAAACATGTAGAACCTATTACCAAATGTTATTTTAAGACCATGCAAATCTATTGTATACTCATGTTTTACAAAAATAAATATCTTATCTTATCTTATCAAATATACAAAATCATACAGTCGAATTGAGAACCTCCTCCTTTTTTGGAGTCGGTTGAAAATATAAAACTTTATGCCTGTATTACCCGTAGGTTACGGTATAGGTATAATACCTACATACACGATCTAGGGTTTTTTTAATAACATTTCGCCAGTTATCAAACAGTTTTCTTAGATTTATTTAGATAGGGATATGTACCCAAATAAATAAAGATTCCTCCACATATCACAAAAACTCCTTCACGATCAAGATATCCACAGCTATTTTCGTACTTCCCTTTCAGTTTTCAGGGGTGGTTTCCTAAACCCCTCCGGTTGTAGCGGCGCCGCCATGACGCGACGCGTTGCTATGGCAACCGACTTTGTTTGGGTAAGCAGTATGTAATATGAACTTGGTTTTGGGATACCATCCATCATGTGATATGACTTGTGTGCAGTTGTGTTTTTAATTATTTATGATATGGTTTATTTTAATTGATTCTAATTTTATTTCTGAATTGTCTTTTTATATTTACTATGGACACTTTTAACTTTCTACATCGTTCTCACATAATGTGTAATTTCAACATGAATGATGTAACAAATGATTTGTAATAATTACCTAATTGAAAAAGAGTGTCCATGGAGTTTCTTGCCCGTTCTTCTCCATAGAGATCTACGCCTTGGAATGGGCATCTACGGTACTTTCACAGTTATTATGTCTTGTGACTGGGACTGTAGCACCATAATTTTGTAATATTTTATTTTGTCTTTTGACAATTCAAAAGTGCCTGTAACTGGCCTACTTGAAATAAAGTGCTTTGACTTTGACTTTGATATGATTGAATGGGTAATAAATTTCCTGTTGTAAAAAACGGTATAGAATTTTCTTTTATGCTGAATGGAATTGGAAAAAAAATAGAGAAGTTTTTTTTTATAATATTGCACTGCCTTGTATATTACGTTTTATAAGTTTTTCTTTTTTTTTTTATTCGTGATGGGTTTGCTCTTGACTCTAGTCTAGGTCAGAGGTGACAGAGACAAAGTCGACGTAAGTTAAAATAAAAATAAATTTTTAGGACGCTTGCACTACATGCTTTTTCGTATTTTTCTTAGCAAACCCTTTCATTTGATGCCCATATCACGGCAGTGCACATAAAATAACTAGTCCACCATCTAGGGCCGTCCGCCATATTTGATTTAGAATTACGTCACTTAGCTAATGCATTTTCATCCAAACTAAACGTGTATGCAAAATTGCATCTTAATCGGTGGAGGATAACTGCTTTAAAATTCAGTTGCAAGATTTGACCCGAACACACTTACATACATACATACATTGCAAGTTAAATAAAAGCTTGTGAAAATCTAACTCTAATGAAACGTTTTGAAATGGTATAATTTATATTATATTCTAGGATTCAAGAAAGGCAAGAGCTGGACAAAATTTTTCAAAAAATGTTCCATTATTGCATAATACCGTAAAAAGGAGTAAAAAGGAAGGGGCCTTTTACCCATCGATGTAACATTAAAATAAATAATAATAAATGACGGGAAAAAAGCCAATGTTTGTATCACTTTTAAATTTAAGAATTTAGGGATTAGTCAACAAAATTTACTAACTTTTTTAACCTATAGCCTTATAGTTCATCATTCTGTGATCATATTAATTAATCCACCAAAAAAGCCTCACACAAGGCATGGTCACCCCACATTCGCACTCATATTTCGGGTGTCCAGAGAAAGTGTGCCACGCATGTTTGAGCAGCTACAGGATGTGTCTGTTAGTGCATTGCTAATGTTAATTACTTTCTTTTGCGCTGTTTTACATCAGCCTGTGTGTGGTTTGTGTTGCGCTAGATTGTGTTTATACGATTTGGTTAATAAATTGGCAGAAGTAGGTGGAATTCGGTTTGTTTAATTTGTTTTTTTTAGGTACAGATCGCTACCTGCTACGTTCCTAATAACCTTTAACTTTTTCAGGTTTTCAGCTAAAACAACATAGGTGCTGTTTTGCAATGAAGGACCTTTTTGGGTTTTAAAAATTGGTTAAAACTGAGAATCTCGATCGTCAGTTAAATCTAGAGGATCACATCCCAGACTCCCAAAATGATCAAAATTCAAAACCAAACAGTTTTATTTTTATGTACTTTATGTGTGAAACAAGCACAAATAGTCTGCAGCATATGAATGCGTCTCTTTCTGGGAATTTTAATGTTCTGTGAATCTGTAATGCGTCTTATAAAACGTACTCACTGTAATTTCATCAATATTCACCCATATCCATATCAAACAGCTGTACCATTCAAATAAACAAACTAAATATTTTAACCAGTTCCATGAATTTAAAGGTTATCTAAATGTTAGCTATCATTCACAAACTCAGCACTGACTAATCTGATAAGTATATAACATAAATAACTAAATATTTTAAAGTAAATATTTACATACTAAACTTAGCACTAAAATGTGTGCAGAACACGTCATTTCTGAAGACGATATTGGTTATTTAACATTGGCAATAATATTCACGGTCAAAAGTAATGCAAATAAGCATAATTTAACAAATGATAATCGCAGTAAGTGTGCTGCTTCTAGCAGACAAGAAGACTCCATTGGCAGTTTGTCTAGTGCTTTCAAGACTGCAAACGCGAGTGTTATTCGGAATATCTCTGCTGAACCACGATATCGTTTGCATATAACGAATCAATTATTTAATCCACTTCCAAAAAATGTCGAATTTTTTTTTACAAATTCTTATTACCAAATGAACGGTGTCAAAGGAGAGCGTATATGTATAATAAAATCGATGTTACAGAAATTGCCGGCAATAAATATTCAAAAGGGCTTCGTAAAATGTATGTGGAATTCGATATTTACTTCCTGTTTCAAAATAACGGAGAAAAGGAATAAATAAATAAGAGGGATGTTTTGAGAGAGATTCCTTTGAAGCAGTCGTATTACTTGGAAAGCTTTTAAATCGATAAATCTAAAGTATTTTGCTGAAACGTTGAATTTAAAAGTGAGTGAACGTACTGAACGTGAAACGATGAATTATTTATTTCAGCAATCGCAATACTGAGCATGTCGATGCTCTCTCAAAGAACTTTTAGAAATATAAACTTCAAAGGTAAGGCCGATTTTCCGATCGTGTTAAATGTATTTGTATAGCAAAGGTATACACACAATAATTATAATAATTAAGTACCCTTATCTATAAAAAAATCTCGACAATGTTTAGCGACTAATTGACCGTTGTCCGATGTTTAATTCAATTTTTGGCCCCATAAGGTCATAAATATAATAACATCCTTGTGTAGGCAGATATATCGACTCCATCATCTAATCAGTTTTAATATCCCATGAAAGTATAAATTGTCTTCAAAACTAAAAGGCTATACAAAATTAAAATTCAATCAGATTACAGGAAGTCCATCCAACCGATAACCATCAGATTTTTTACATGCAAAAGACATCACAATCATACCTTCAACGAATATGGGACGTTTGCTAATACCAACAGTTAAAAATTCAAGCCACGTACCAACGTCAAAAAAAATAAAACCACAAAAGAAAAAAATGTAAGTATTAAAATAAAAATTCTGAGAATAAAAATCGAAATGGCACTATTGTTGCCACCAATACAAGTGGCATAAGTCTTGAGTTTGAAATATTTTCACGTAGACATAACATTGACGATGCATGCTTTGATCTATGTATGGTGATTATTAAGCTTGCGGGAAGGACAAGCTATACTAAAGCGATAAAAAGCTATATAATGCCACAGCTCTCAGATGACTTTACAATACTTATACTTCATACAAGATAGCTTGATCTCTGCGACAGCTGTCAGTATCATCAATACAGTAATAATAGTGTTTGACAGGCTAACAATAACGTATACCTCAGTTTGACATATTTCGCGGAGATCAAGCTATCTTTTATTTAGTATAAGTTATTTTAGAACAAAAGTTATTGGTCCCTGTTCTCATTCGAACATCTTTAATAGTCGTTACGGGTAGTGAGAAGCCCAAAAATCAGACAACCAGTAACCAAGTGGTATCGTGTGGTTCAGTAACAGTGTTGTTCAGATCAGACAAATGGTCGCTTTACATAAAACACTGATCATTCAGCTGGATCTGATTAGACTGCAAGCCGTCCCCAACATAGTTGATAAAAGACAAATGAGCATCGCCTGCAGGTATTTCAGCTTTGATTACTGTATTACAGCTGATCTGTCAATACAAAACGTGGCTTTCAATATCATCATCATCACTTCATACAAAAGACGTTCATTACTAAACATAGGTTTCCTCCAAGTGTCGTCAAATCGACCGGTCTCGTGCGAATCACATCCACCAGATTCCCGCGTCCTTTATCAAGTCATCGGCCCACCCAGCGGGAGGTTTTCCAACGCCCAAGTCTTCTCGTCACGTATTCCACAGAGCCTGAAGACCAAAGTCTTCAACCAGTGCGTCCTACCTGTTATGACCTACGGCGCCGAGACATGGACACTCACAATACGGCTGGTTCATCGGTTCAAAGTTGCTCAACGAGCTATGGAAAGGGCTATGCTCGGAGTCTCTCTAAGGGATCGAATCCGAAACGAGGTGATCCGGCAGAGAACCAAAGTTGTCGACATAGCTCACAGAATAAGCAAGCTGAAGTGGCAATGGGCCGGCCATATAAGCCGTAGAACCGATGACCGTTGGGGTAGACGTGTTCTTGAGTGGAGACCCCGAATTGGAAAACGTAAGGTGGGACGCCCTCAGGCTAGGTGGAGTGACGATCTTCGTGGGGTGGCTGGTAGCAACTGGATAAGAGTTACCGAAAATCGAAGCAAATGGCGTGCAATTGGAGAGGCCTATGTCCAGCAGTGGACTGCTATAGGCTGATGATGATGATGATGATGAAGTTTTCGGCCCCATCTAACATCCCAGCTTTCAATAACACATAGCTTTAACATCGCTGCACAAACACATTACACAACATGCCTTCACACTTAACCTCCTTCGACATACATAGTTAAAAGTTCTCAAAAATTCTCAGTACTTCGTTTAGTTAAATTCTGCGTGATTAGATTTAGATATTCAGTTATTTTGAGAACAGATAACGTTATTGACATCGTGTGATGAATTGTTAATAGATAACCGAGTTTTATAGACTTGTAATGCCTTTAAATTATGGTTTAATCGTTGTGTGAATAGGAATTGGAGGGAATTAGGACTTGTTTGCCGTTTTTAGGGTTCCGTACCCAAAGTGTAAAAACGGGACCCTATTACTGAGACTCCGCGATCCGTCTGTCTGTCTGTCTGTCCGTCTGTCACCAGGCTGTATCTCATGAACCGTGATAGTTAGACAGTTGAAATTTTCACAGATGATGTATTTCTGTTGCCGCTATAACAACAAATACTAAAAACAGAATAAAATAAATATTTAAGTAGGGCTCCCATACAACAAACGTGATTTTTTGGCCGTTTTTTGCGATAATGGTACGGAACCCTTCGTGCGCGAGTCCGACTCGCACTTGGCCGGTTTTTTTTTTGGTTACACACGCTTATAGTTTTGTAGTGGGTGGTCTAGTAAGGCTTGAAAACCGTATTTTGTTCAATATTACGTGGCATGCCTACTTATTAAACCTATGTAACTAGTTAAAAAAGACCAGCTTTTTTTCGCATAGCCATAAGAAATTAGGAACTGTACGTTTTTCCGGAATAATAAGTATGAGTGCCTATTTATTATGCCGGAAAAAACTCACAGTTGCACGCAGCACAGAAGTTCACAGAACTCGTAGGTCGATTAAAATAGTAAATCAGCACCTTCAGATATTACATCCTACAAACAATTCATTTTACTTGTGAAAGAGTCCTTACATCAGCTATTATGACTACACTTCAATATTCACTCAATCTGCCTAGCCTTTTCTCAATTATATTGGGGTCGGCTTCCAGTCTTACCGTATTCAGCTAAGTACCAGTGTTTTACATGGAGTGACTGCCTATCTGACCTCCACAACCCAGTAACTGCAAGGTAACACGGTACCCCTTGGCAAGACTGGTGTCAGATCTCAAGTTTCTGACTACCCGTAACGACTGTCAAAGATCTTCAAATGACAGCCGAGACCAACGGCTTAACGTGCTTTCCTAGGCACGGAGGAAACGCGGTATGTTGAAATGGTCACCCATCCACGGACCGACCTCGTCAAGCATTGCTAACCTTGATGATCGACCAGAGCGGCTCTTATTATTTAGCCACGAGCTCCTCAATATTCACTGAAGATGCAAAATAGTAATTGCCATTAAAAAAATCAACGAAACCGGCGAATCCACTTTAAAGAAAATCACATTGTTTTTGTCGTATTATCATAAGTTATGCATAACATCGGCAGTATTTTTCTAATTAAGAATGCATGCTTAAATTATATTGACACTACAAACAAAATTACGTCAGAAGCTGCGCCCATTTGACTTACAAATTACTATAAACAGACTGACAAACATTTACATTCATTCCATACATATTTCTCGCTGTTTTTGACGTAATACAACTTGGACTCTGATTTCATTTGCATAAAATTATAAAATTTCGTAACAAAACATCAGGCCTGTATTGGGATGATGGGTTTGGTAGTTTTGTTGAGAAGTTTGCCATACTGTTCCCAACCACAGCCACTTTTGAAAGTCAGAAGCAAGAGAGGCGACCATGGCCTTAGTGCGAGTTTTTACTCACGCTCAATTGCGTTAACGTTAACGTCAATTTGTATTGAAACTGGATAAGCGCCGTCTGGTGACGGCAAGGCAAAACCTCTTTTTTTGTATATATTTTGACATAAGAGATCGTTTACGTTAACACGAGTGAGTACGTTAAAAAACGCGCACCAAGCACACAGAGGCCTTATTGCGAGTTTTTTAACGCTGTTGAGCGTGAGTAAAAACTCGCACTAAGGCCTCAGAAAAGTGCCGAGACAATGAAGCTCGACAAGTCCCGGAGGAAAGATTTAACTGTCTTGGATCTCGCAACGAAATGAATCAGATTGGGACGGCGGAGGAGTAAATAAAATATGATTTTCACTTGTGAAGAGCAGCCACATTTCTCCGCAATAAATTGGGCTTAACCGGGTACAAACTACAAACCCAAAGAAACAAATAGAGAAATTCCTGAGAGTATTATCCAAATTTCCCGATCCCGATCGGGTATTATGCCAGCAGACAACAAACCAAGTTTTTAGGTTCAACTTTGAAAAAATATTTTGCATATTTTTATCTGCAGGGTTATATTACGTAAGAAACAGCAATCAGCAATCATCGCGCGATCAAACGCTTCATTTCATTAAAGTCGGAATTACCAGTGTAGGTATGGTAGGTCCTACACAATCGTTTGCTAATCACTTGCTGTTTGTCAAATGCACCTATTGCCCAAAAAACTGCCAAAAACTCTAAAACTTCTGTATTGAAGAGCAGAGAGAGAGTTTTGTTCTTGCAAGATACGTTATAAGCCTGCCGACTACCCCCGAAGGAGAGCCATGTTTTTAGTAACAACTTCGTCTTCGTTGCTTTAGATTAGACTATGCATCGGACAATCAGTTAGCCAGCACAAAACTGTTTATGGATGAAGATAAAAATATACTAGAAAAAAAAACCATAATAGTTATGTTAATGGCCACTAAACGGTGATTTGCATACCAATCGATCATTGTAACTGGATCCAGTGGTGCGAGACCGTATCGATTGTTAAAATTGATTCTAAAAATCGATTCATGGTGACGCGTCATCCCGATGACTGGGTTTCAATGGTCACTGCTATTTTTACGTTGAACCAAATGAGTATAATAGAAAAATAGACACATAAAAATACAATGCTTTGTTCCCATTTTTTTATTAATAGTGTATCGATACGCGTGTGATTTTATAGAGGTTTGGCCGAGGTCTAAGAGACACTTATAATAATATGTACCTATGTATGTTTGACTTAGATCATGATTAGATCGAAATTTATTATAGGTTAATTATTAGTCTTAATATGGTCACCAGAACTAGAAAACAAGGACGTCCAAAAACAAGATGGGAAGGTGACAATCCGCCTAACTTTGGGGTCTTGTTTGACTAGAGTTGCAGAGGACAGAGCACAATGGAGGGAGTTGGATGAGGTCTATGCTAAAAGGAAACGATACACATACGATACGCGAAACTGCGGGGCATCCTATAATTTATTACTCTAAACATTTCTTATTAGCAAACAATGTGCATAATATGTACCCAAACTTCGGCAGTAAATGGCTTTATTATGATATCTTTATTTAAGGTCACCCAGAAAGAGCTGGTGAGGTGTTTTTAAGGCGTACTATAAAGGCTGGTTCGAGACGGCGCGGGCGCGGTATAAAAATATGTGAACGGACTTTGGAGACACCTTTGCCTAGCTGCACTGGCACAGCAAAGGCTATATAAAAATAGCGTCGCGAGTCGTGACATAACAGACTAATAAGTCGTCACACAGACCCGTGCAAGAGTGCTTAACCAGTTACTCTTATTAAGACACTACTTGACAAACCTACTAACATATCACATACATCACAACACAGACAGAAGGCAAACTCCATACAATTAATGAAAACGCTCGCAAACATAGACACTGTGTGTGCGCCTGCTTAGGCTAGTGGCTAGGTAATAATAATACCGAGACGTCTCTGTGACTCTGAAAGCAGGTTAAGCCGTTGGTCATTTATAGAGCATTGATCATTTGTAGATCTTTGACGGTAGTCTGCTATTACGGCAAATCTGAAATTAGTATTGCCAAGGGGTCTAGTGTTACCCAGTTACGGGATAGAGGATAGATAGATAGTCTCTCCATGTAAAATACTAGCTTCTGCCAGCAGCTTCGCCCGTGTGAATGTCGAAATTTATCCCAAGGGACCATATTCGCGGGATAGAAAGTATCTTCTGTGCTATTACAGACTATAATCTATCTGCCTGCCAAATTGCATCCAGATCCGTCATTAGAGCGTGAAGAAGTAACAAACACAAACACACACACTCACAATCTTTCGCCTTCATAATTTTAGTGTGACTAGCACTCAGCTGCATCTGATTATAGTTGGGAAAATGTTAGGCAGTTTGACTGATTGTATGAGGTGGACCTTCTGTGGTAAATTTTCTGGCACTGTTCACTATAGAGCAATAGAGGTCAGTGTCATATCAGTTACATAGCAAGGTGAAAAGGACGCTAATGTGCATTATGGCACTTCTAACCCACGATAAGATGGCGCCTCGGCTTTTAATTACAATAATATGTCGTTATATGATAAGCTAACGACTTTACTATCGCCTATAAGCAACTTAGTTGACGGAAAATCTTTGTCTTTGATTATTTTCCGATTTATTGTAAAATTTTCGTCATTACATCCTAATTCTGTAAATTGACAGCCGTATTAATTGTCTGTTCGGTAACCTAACTGTCAAATATCAGAGTTTAACGGAAAGGCGTGATCATATTTTAAAAACTGCTTCTGTCCATGGAAATTATCTATGACTTTCTTGGAGAAAGTTATTCATTATCATGAGTTTAAGGAGTTTATTTTTATGACACGTTTCCGTTACAGTCTGTAGTTTAAAATCAATCACGGCATGGAATTAGTAGGTACTTTATAGAACAAAAGCCTTGGAAACAAGAGTCTTCGGCAAAAGATTATATCGAAAAGGCTTTCAAAAACTACGACTCATATACAGGAGCCACTCGCATCTAAAGAACGCAATAAATTAATTACGTACCCAAAGGAAAAAAAAACTATAAACAAAAGTCCCGAATAAATCAAACACAAATTAAAACTACGTGTTACTTATTTAGAATGAGTTATTGTATTAAAAAGTAGTGAAAAAACCGAACGCATCGGAAGTAGGCCATAAATCTCTTGACGTTTGGACAAAAATGCGCGCGCAACGTACCCAACATGGCCGCCGAATTTGAATGCGTTCGAATTTTGAATGAATTCTCTTCACGTGACGAACGGTTGATTTTAATTGTTACACCTTTTGAAATATATTGCATTTTTCCTGTATTTTTGATTTGTAAAGAGATCTATTACTCCATTAACAAGTACATTTAGTGTAAACTCTTTTGTTTTCGAATTAGTTACACTGCTTTTGTTTATTTGGGTTCATTGAACTTTTCAATGCATTCGAGTTTCAAGCACTCTTGACTAATCCTTCAATGGGGTATTGTTTATTTTTGCACAAAAAATATCAGTTTTAAGGGAACCTCAAGTGGTAGTAATTTTACACAAAGAAAGCAGTGGCATCTTTTTAAAACAAGTGTAGTGTTTGTTGTCCTTACGTTTTATTGTACTACTTAAATATTTAAAAGAGAAAGAATGGCACAGACTTGCTTGATATTAACGCTTAAGCAAAAGTTTTGACTTTTATTTCATATTTTTTTCAATAAAATGAATACACGAATCTGTGCTGTGATCTGGATGTGATAGAATTCTGTTAGTTCTTTTTAATTTTTTGCATGGAAAATAAAACACTGCCCACGATTAAGGGACCTTCCTGAAAGCACGACGCAACTTACATTGAAACAGGTTATATCGTACTAGTATTTAATTGGTTGAATTGATTGCATTACATCCATTTTTACTGAGCAATTTCACACAGTAAAAATGGCTCATCGGTGTGATTTAAATCGAATCGCTTCGAGCTATCAGAAAGATCGCTAAGTAAGAAATTGTTGAATTCTATTCATTTGAACTAAATTATGTTGTTGTAATGATCAGTGGGCTTAGCAGCGTTAATTTAAACGCTACTTCTGAAAGTAAAACAGGATAAGCGCCGTCTGGTGACAGTAAGGAGAAACCTCTTTTATGTTTTCAAATTGACATAAGAATCGTTTACGTTATCACGATCGAGTGCGTTGAAAAAAATTCGGAATAAGGACACAGGTATTAGTCTGCGCCTTTTAAACCTTGTATTACTCTACCTACCAAATGTAAGGCGAGTAACTAAACCTCCTAAATCAAAGCAGACATAAGCAATTAACAATAACAAAAGTGAACTTACAAAGTGAAACTCCTTATTAATCATTGAGCAAAGATAATACACACTTTCACTGAAGGCCAGTAGCATTGACTGTTTGTTTGAGAGATGCAAACGAAAATGGTGCTAACTGGCGGTGAGTGTAAGAAAAGCAGCTGTTTATCAGATGATTTTTCAATGTTTAGTAAATTGACAAACTATTCGTGACATTGAAATTGAGTCAGTGATTGACAACATTTATCATAATCACCCCATAATGCTCCTACTCTTGGGACACAAGCCTCCACTCTGGGGGAGGGAGTGGACCGTTATACACCACGTGGGCTGAAAAAAGACCTTCCCCAAGCGTCACCATATCGAAAGGTTCTGCGCGAATTCAGCGGACTCTCGCAGTCCTAAACAAGTCATCGGTCCACCTTGAGGGTCGCCTTCCAACGCAATTGCCAGTACGTGGTCGCCATTCCAGAACTTTTTATTTATATAACTTTATATAACTCTATCGACTATCCTACAAGCAATGAATCCTACCCACTGCCATTCTTAAGTATTGAAAGTGCCAAAACATATCTCACAGGCTGCACGAGAAATTCGTCAAAACCGTGACACATCTTGACCGTATGGTGTTTGGTTAGAGGTGGTAATTAGATTAACATGGATTTATTAGTAAGATTAGTCGATAGTTATCTCAGTTACGTTCTTTGTAAAGATTCGTTACGATTTGTAGTTAGCGCTTTCGGTTTCGATAGCGTTGATTATATTGACTACACATAGACAAATCGATCATTCAAGATCGAGGATTTGAATTGTAAGTATAGGTTAGGTTAGGTTAGGTTAAAACGGGCTGTTTTCCGCAACTCCACGACCAAGCGCGTATTTTGCGTACAAATGTAAGTATAACAAAGAGTTTGGATAGAGTGATCGAAATTCACATCAATACATTATCGCCAAATTTGAAGTTCATAGGGGACTGGGAAGCTAGAAATTCTTTGAAACAAATTTAAGTACAAAAGAGTTACTTTGGTGGTTTCTCATTCAATTTTATTCCAATATTTTTTAAAACTAAAAACACTGTATTTATCTACCCAACGAGTTCTAAACGATACCCCACTCGATAGGGTAGGCTAACTTTTTCTTTCACGCCCCCCTTCTCTTGTATTCCCCTTAAAACATTTAAGCATATTTTTTAACAATGTGTATGGTTTTGAGTAAACAAGATACTTATACTGTGAAACCAAGCGCCAAATTTTATTTCCCAGGATAATAAATGCCAGATCATCACAAAAAAATGCAGGAAGAAAAACAGTCGTACTTAACCATAATTCTATGCAAACATTGACACATCAAATGAAGTAAATAAAATAAAACTGTCAACTTAATTACCTATATTTACCTATGTTAGCCGTAAATGGGTGTATGACTCGACTAACAAATTAAATACTATGTGACTTACGTGTAATGAAATGAGACAGAGCACGGAATCTTAGAACCCGGCAGTGACTAGATAAGCCAATCAATCTGCTCAGCCTTTTATCAACTATGTTGACAGTTGGCACGGCTTCCAGTCCAACCAGATGCAGGCAGCCAGTATTTTAAATGGAGCGGCTGTCTAACCGACCTCCACAACCCTGTTTCTGCGAGACACGACACACTTTAACCAGACAAGTAGCGTCGCTATCACGTAAAATATTCGTGATACTAATAAAAAGAAGAAGAAGAATATTCATGGTCGCACCATTGTCGCACAAGTCTCGGCTGTAATAGCCATAGTCAGAATTGTCAGAAGCTGTAAATTTCTATGTGGCAATGATGATATACTCACTGACACGCTTGCTTTGTATGGAAAGTTTTGACAATCCCGCCTCTAGCAGAGCTCAGTGACTGAGCATAAGTGTCGACCGTCATAGCAGACCCATAGTCAGAATTGTCACAAACCCTCAATTTCTTAAAGTCTACGGTGACAGTCACTGACACGCTTGGTTTGTATGAAAATTTTTGACAATGCCGTCTCTAGCAGTGGCTACCAAGGAATCTGGGTGTTATGTAGATGAGCATGGGTATCTTCCGTTATAGTAGACCCATAGTCAGAATTGTCACTGGCAATCAATTTCTATGAATAACCAGTGACACTCACTAACACACTTGATTTGTATGGAAAATTTTGACAATGCCGTCTCTAGCAGTGGCTGTCAAGAAATCTGGGTGTTATGTAGATGAGCATGGGTATCTACCGTCATAGCAGACCCATAGTCAGAATTGTCACAAACCCTCAATTTCTATAATTCTACGGTGACAGTCACTGACACACTTGCTTTGTATGGAAAGTTTTGACAATCCCGCCTCTAGCTGTGCCCGCAGAGACGTCTCGTTGCTCTGTGGTGTATGACTGTATGCATGTATTGTACGAGTGTATGTATGTATGTGGAGTATGACTCAGGCGCATCAGGAACGCGGAACTGAACGTTCAATAAGCTCTATTGCAGTTGATTTGCTATACTTTAGTTGGTGTCGCGAACTCACGGTATCGGGTTTAATGTTGTACACTTACACGAGCTTTTGTTGCATGACAAAACAAGCGTGAAATCAACTCGCAATATAAACAACTTGTAGGGTGTTTTCATTTTAACTGAGAGCGATTATTTGTTAAGTAAATCCTCAAGAAAATATCAAAATTATTGGCTCTGCCTTTCTTGTTGGCTCTGCCTTGCCTGGGGCTCTGCCTTCTGCTTTTATCATTCCGAGATTCCTCCGTGCCTCGGAAAGAACGTTAAGCCTTTGGTCCCGGCTGCAATAATTAGGTCTTTGATAGTCACTACGGAGATTCAGAAGCCAGGACATCTAACAACAAAGGGTATTCTTTTACCATGTTACTAGAATGTAAAGGTTAGAAGGCAGTCGAGTCGCGTAAATTACTGGTACTCAGCTAAATCCGGTTAGACTGGAATAAGCCAAGCTTCCCAAATAAGCCAAGCTGCCCAAATAAGCCGAGCTTCCCAAATAAGCCAAGTTCCAAAAATTATTGTACTATTTTTAAATAAAATACCTGCTTTCTGCAAACTAAGTCCAGTAGCATTAGACTCAAAAACGAGACTACATAAAAGTTCGCCGCTGTTGACTAAATCAATTGATATTTACCTGTAACAAAAAAAATAACAATAAATAAAAAGCTCACTTTAAAGTTAATGAAACTTCATAATAAACACCATAAAAAGTAGGTAGTCGATTTAAATACAATAAAAAACCGGCCAAGTGCGAGTCGGACTCGCGCACGAAGGGTTCCGCACCATTATCGCAAAAAACGGCAAAAATAAAAACGTTTGTTGTATCGGAGCCCCACTTAAATATTTATTTTATTCTGTTTTTAGTATTTGTTGTTATAGCGGCAACAGAAATACATCATCTGTGAAAATTTCAACTGTCTAGCTATCACGGTTCATGAGATACAGCCTAGTGTCAGACGGACAGACAGATCGTGGATTCTTAGTAACAGGGTCCCGTTTTCACCCTTTGGTTTCACCCCTAAAAAGCTTTATAAATTCCATAATACAATGTTCTCACACCATATTATACTCTAGCATAAATTTTCCTGGACCAGGTTTTACTCCAGTTAGTAAGGAACTGGTCATGCCCGTTAATGAACACGGCCAGTCCCTTAATCCGTTAGGTAAATTACACATCGAGGTATCGTAGTTTAGCACCCACGGCTTTAAGCGTGAGAAAATGGTCCTACTATAGAATCAGTAGTATTTATAGAGGCAAGCGAGTGCTAGGAGGATTCAGAGTCAAAGCCAAGACATTTATTTCAATTAGACTGGTATTAACGGATTTGACGCTATTTAGTCCATTGAATCGTCTATGACAGCCCAATGGTCATTCGCGGAAATGCCTTTCATTTTGATTGATGATAAATATCAAAATTCATTGCATTATTTAAGAGGAAACGGGGGCAGAGAGCGCCGACTGAATTTCCTTAGTAAAAAGTCATATTTCGAGGTTTGGCTCTCGTCTGTTTCCTCCTCCAATATTGAACCAATTTATAAGATATTCCGTAAACTGAAAATTAAACATATTTACTATGTCCCTATGTTTTCTTTTTTGATGATACATTATCTTTAGAAGCACTAGAGCCCTCAAAAAATGCTCAAAATTGCGCTGTCAACAGAGGCTTAGTGTACAAATTTGACAAATATAAATGAAAAAAGGAAAACATAGGGACATAGTATATATCTTACTTTTCCAGTTTATGGAATATCTTTTAAGTTGGTCCAATATTGGAGGAGGAATGAGTCGATAGCCAAACCTCGAAGTATGACTTTTTACTAAGGAAAGTCAGTCGCCGCTATCTGCCCATATTTCCTCTTAAATAATGCAATTTATTTCGACACTAATTTTAACGCATTTTTGGGCGCGAATAAATACACAGAAGACGGAAAATTGCAAAACGGCCTCCATACAGGGATAGATTAGTAGTTCAACAATGCAAATAATTTTTTTTTAACAGATAGATTTAGACGTTTTTCCATGATATCTAGACTGCCAAAGGTCTATTTATAAAATTTCGCGTGCTCGGTTCCGTCCTTAATCATTATCAGTTCGCTACAAATTTGCAAAAGTGTGTATTCGTACACGAACTAGCTTCCTACTGCTCATCACAGCATCTATCTCTTCCGCACGTGTTGTTGGTTGATATAAGATGCATTTTAACCCCGCGCACAAAATAGTTCGTCCCGTCGACTAGTGTACCATTAAGTAAATAAAGAAAAAGACGAATTATGGTATAATTGGTCAGACATATTACAAAGCGATGGATTTCTACGATGTATTCCGTTGTAATTTACCTGAGAGTTATTATTAAAAAGGTAGACGTAAATAATTACGTACCTATTGAATAATAACTATATCAGGTAAATTTTAATATAAATTAAAACTTGATTATCTGAGATATTATGAAATATTTAGATTGTAAGTATATTGTTCTTGTTCATTTTTTATTGACTGTATCTTATATGTTTGAACTTATTTTGGTATTAGTTTAAACAATGGTATTCGTTTGGAATGTAAAAAAAATATGAGACAAAAACAAATACCAGTAGCAAAGTGTTTGGTATTAGAACGGAATAAATCATTTCTTCAAAATCCTTGGTATTGTGATTGAAAGTGTGACGGAATCAGGGTGCAGATGTTAGTTAGGATTTTGAGCAACTTTTTTATTTTGTGAATATGGCAATAATTATGATGGAACCATACCATTGTTGCAAATTATCTGGATAAATAAATAATAATTAATTATTATTTATTCTGGAAGTAACCCTATTCTCCACTGAATCGGCTTTTAGAAATGTTCCAAAAACTAACCAAACTCTACCATGGAAACTACCCACAAACTAAAACCTCAAATATTGACTAATTTGTCAGTTCCTGACCTTCATAGGTTCAGGTAATGAACAAACAGCCTGAAGCCTATTGACCGACTATACGGTCTGCAGAAACAATTGCGGTCGGCAAATGTTTGTTTACCGTGTGTGTACTAGGTGTGACAATTAGATTGATTTGTTCGAACTGTTTTGCTGACTGTATCTATTACTATAGTGAAGTTAGCCACAAGAAATAATGTACACTTCGTTTTCACTGATATTACAGCCATGAGAAGTTTTGATTTGTTTACCGCAATCAAATGTTCTCATGGCGCAATGGCATACACGCTACTTGCATGCTTTTGTGCAACATTTTCAATAAGTGCTTATAGTAAGAGTGAAATGGAAAAGAGTGCTCATATTTTTAAAACTGCATCTGCTCATGTAAATGAATAACTTTCTCTGAGGAAATCATAGACAGTTAATTACCTTAAAAATGCACCGTGAAAAATTATGTTCTTAGCTTTAATTCCGTAAACAATTTTTATTTGTTCTAAAAGTATTGTAGTAATTTTCCATTTAGCTATTGTTTTTCATTTATCTATGACAATGTTTATTGACAAAGGTTTATTGGCTTACCTATTATGTAAATGATTTAGAATTCATAATAGGTACCTAGGTATTAGTCATCTTTTTATGAGAATTAATAAGAAAAATACTGCTATGAATCATTCAGTATTTTCCTGGTTTATACCACTTCTTTTTTTATTTCTATCATGACGCCATTTTCTACGGGATCTTTTATTAAGACGTTTGTGACCAAACATGTTAATTGACAGAGCTCTAAAACCGCTCCATTTAAAAAAAAATGGTCTCTCATTCCAATTTCAAAACTGACGTTCTCAATTGCAAATGGCGGTCGAGTTACTCTCTAGCATTTAGACGGATTCAAATAAAGGCATATTCCACTTTCAACTTGCAAATGGCAAACAAATTGAGCAAATTCAATTGCCACGAATTGCCATGGGGGATATGACCCGTGTCACTTTACAATTTAGACATATTTGACCTACCCCAACACTTGGTATAAATTGGCTAGCCCGCAGATTGGAATATACCGGCCAATAGATTTAATAGATTGGCCCAGGGGGATAAATGGAGACTTTTACTTTGGCAATATTTGCGTTTTATTTAAATGCAATTAAGTTAATAGTCAATGCAGATTAAACTATTTGAATTGTTATATATTTTGTTTGACCACAATAGATCCCAACGGGTAAAAGTGTCCGAGTTATTTCTCGGCCCCTCCATAAGATATATATTTTGTTGGTTGCCTTAGCAGTCTACAATTACACACATTAAAAAATAAATAAATAAAAAGGCTTTTTTAAATTAATATTATAAAGAGGTAAAAGTATTTGTTTATGTAAAAAACCCTTAAAGTGCTGATCCTATTACGATAATACTTTGGCTACACTATAGCTCAGCGTCAAAGGCTAATTTGTATTGCGTAAAAGCAAGATTCTTGTAGACGACGTGAGAGAAGCTACAGGAAATGCTAGTAATAAATAAATTAAAAAAGGTTTAGAAGCATACAAAACCACACAAATTCCTTAAGGCGCAGATACCCCTGAGTGGCTGATTTTAAAATGAGAATCACGTCTAAACGGCTTGTCGTAATTTTTTGAAAAAAAATTACATTAGTCCATTTTCTTAATAATTATATCTAAGAAAATTTTGAGTTTTATTCGTATAACATAGATTAATTAATTTGTAAAGTTATGTCTAAAACGCAAAAAAGCACGACAATCGCACCAAAACAGCTGGGCGTATTTTAATAAAATTGACACCATCTCAAAGACAATTTAATTATCTACATTTTGATCTGAGGCTTTTTTTTAAGTCATAGAATAATAAGGAAAGTACAAAAAACTACAAAAATTTGTCGCGCGGGTGTGAGACGAGTGCGCGTTTTGTTCCCTCAAGGTCGTTGGCGTTAGTCGTATTCTTAAAACATACAATAGTCATTTATTTAAACAAGCTAATCAATCGATCAATGAATCAACGAGTATCATTCGACTAATTGGTCGTAAATTAGAACACTTGTTAAACTTTTAACATTAAGACGGACAGTTAACATTAGTTAAAGTATTGTTGCTTACTTGACGATAGTAATATACTTGTTATTTGTTTAAAATATGCAGTTGCTAATAAATTATGTGTTAATATTCATGAGTTACGAAGCACGGTGTTTACTTGACAGGTTATTAAGTGACACGATTAATTGATTAATTGAATATAGTAGTCATAACACCTAAAATATACAATTAAATTTTAAAAGATGATAAGATTACTTAATATAATAGTTGAATCAATCAATCAATTCTTAATGCAACCATCATCCTACATATATATTGGAGCCTGAAGCTGACGCTGGATTTAAGTATTTTTAACAGCAATTTTTCTGTCATAAGTTCGGTCCTAATAACCGGTGTTATTCAGGTTACGTTAATGCAACTTTTATTTATTCCTTTAGCACTGGAACGCCTTTACACAGCAATTACACCAATAGAGCACAAACACAGATATAAATCTAACCAGATGATGCGATTGTATTGCACTTCGCGTGTCATTAAACGGAGTAAAACTACGATCAATGATCGAAATTTGATTTTTTCATTTAGCATTATCGGCACCGGAAATCCACCGAAATCTAGAAACTAATCTTTTAAAGTTGGCCGAGACATTAGAAATGATTTTTTATTTATTTTTATTTGTTTATTTGTTTTTGGTTTGCTCTTGACTCTAGTCTAGGTCAAAGGTGACAGCGACAGAGTCGACGATGGAGTGAGCTTACCCAGAAGAAGCCTGTTCACTCTACCTTTGAAGAGATTCGGGTTGAATGCGTTTAAAAATGCGTTTTTTTTTTTTTGTTTTCGTTCTTTGAAAAATAAATTTGTTTTAAATTGTGTGTGATAAAGTGGCACGCTTGGTTTTCATACAGATGGAGGGACTTGCGTTATCTAGTTAGAATTTATGTCTGTGAACACAAACATAATAAACTAACTATAAGTCCAGGTTTTCTCACAAAATTTTCCTTCATCGTTGTCAGCGATATCTGACTGACAAACATAGAAACACATACACATATATTTTAGTAAATTCTGGAACATTATTGGTAAATTAAACAATCGAGAGGAATGCCTCAGCAATTTAAAATCGCGCCATCTATTGGCATCAAATTTTAAATGATCCGTTCAAATAATCTTTGAAATGTGAATTATGAAATGTGAAGTACCTAATATTCCATAATTTTGTGCTTATAGTTGATTAAACAAGAACATACAATTTTTTTTTTTAGATTATAATCGGATTTTTATTTATAATTTAAACAATATATACAATTGAATATTTCTAATCTTATGACTAATAACAAAACAAACTTACATACAAAGGGGAGAGGAAAAGGGGCTCATTGCGCATCAAAAAATTCATCCACATCGATGTCAATGGGAAACGTGCCCAGAACGCTGGCAGCATTGCCAATTTTTTTCACATACAATTTTTATGTTCAATTCAAGAAAATGTTAATTTTACACACAATTCAATAACAAATCGGTGCATATTGCGCCATCTAGTGAGATTTATTTGAATAAAATAGTCTTTCTTAGCGCTGGGACCCCGTGTTGTAGGTGTCTCAAATTCTTTCTAGTATCTAAGGAAGGATCATATGATAAGGCCTTTCTGAAAGCCCGAAAATACTCAATATACCTTCCATAGCCAAAAAACGAATCAGAACAAACTTCAACATTTTATATTATACTCATAAGCTTTTGACTTACGTATAAATAGGTATACGAGTGATGTTAACCTAAATGCCCATAAGTTATGAACATGGAATGGCAGAAACGAACGAAGGTGTGGACCGTTATGTGCAGTTGTTAGAGGGGCTAGAGGTCAAGACGGTGAAGTTGATGAGATGCAGTAGGAAGGTAAAACTGTGCACCTTTAACTGAAAGTAAAGTTTGGATATGTCTGTGATATTGATAGGTGCGTCTATAGATCCCGATGTTGGTTTCTAATATTTAAAACCGTGCACTGTTTCTATTAAATGCAGAAAGATGAGGTGGTTGATGTTGAAGTTTTTTATGATATTATCATCATCATTTGCGTAGCTATTCATAACCATGTTGAGATAGACTTCCAGTCTAATCCGGTGCAGTTGTTTTTTTTTTAATGTTACTATGATTTGGCCTGTAATCCATTGTCATCTAAACTCATCATCAGCCTATTAATGGTCCCACTTCTGGGATACAGTCTTTCTCACTGTGAGAGGGAATGGGCCGTAATCTACCACGCGGGCCCAGTGCGGATGTCAAATGTCTTCGAATTTTTGATTCTAGGACATGCCGGTTTCCACACCATATTTTTCTTCACCGTTTTGAGAGCAGTGGTGATGAAATAATTTACACAAAGTAAAGCGCCTGCCTGGGCCCGAACCCACGACCTACAACTTGTAAGTCGCGGCTGATACTACTGGGCCACCACTGCTCCTGCATCTAAACTCCTGAGAGAATAATCCTAAAACCAAAGCTGTCTTTCGGTAAGTATCTACTACGTAATGTCTACTTATTTTTGAATAACATAAAATCACGATCTGGTTTCTTAAAACCATTCAAATCAAGCACTCAGAAAACAAGGAACTCTTGAATATTAGTTTCTTAATCAATCACACGGTCAAACAATCTTGTAAATCTTTCAAACTCGATAAACCTCAGTAGTTCACACTCTACTCAGCCCCTCACAAGTACAACACCGTAATATCACAACTACTTGTACCTACTCAAGTGCCTCTCAATGCTAAACTCTTAGTAAATATGTCAACATTTAACTTTAGTAGTTGTTAGCTTGGCTATGTCAGCATCTGAAACACACCTTGGTGATTCATAAGAATCATAAAGACTACATCTAAACTATTATTATAAAGGATGTAAAATAAATTACGCAGTGGGATCCCGTCGTCGTCGAAGAAGGCCTAGGCAACGCTGGCGGTTTATGACGCGTTGCTCGGAATTTTGGAAAAGACAACATATTAGGAACAGTGGAACGCTATGGACAAGATGGCAGCAGTGGGACACAGAATGAAAAAAAAATGTTTTTTAAAAAAACGCTGTACGTGGTAATATCTGGATCTACTGGACCGATTTTGAAAATTCTTTTACCAGTAGAAAGCTAAATTATTCTTGAGTGTCATAGGCAATAATATATTTAAAAAAATATAGAGATCCTTATGCAAATTGCAATAAAGTAAGTCAAGGTAGCAAAATGTTGCCTATAAAATTCATTCTTTGGCATGTCGGCAGGGTAGGCAGGTTAGGCAGGATAGGCAGGTTAGGCAGGGTGGGCAGGAAAAAAACGTTTTTTTTTTAATTATTTTTGATGGGCTCACGTTTGAACACTCTCGCCTGATGACGGTGAACCACGCTTGCCTAGAAGTAACCTATTCACTTTTAACTTGAAGACCCCTAGGTTGTAGCTACCAGGAAACAAAAGACTCGGGTAAGGAGTTCCACTCCTTAGCTGCACTCACAATTTAAGTATTTGCAAAATATGCTCTGTGCGTATGGATGTCTACAATGTACCGATGGCGCATTGGAATCAAATTGTGGAGTTCAGTTTTTTTGTAGGAGAGAATTACTGAAACGTCTTTCACTGATAGACAGTAAAATTAACGCTGAGTGCTGTGTAAGGTTACTTTTAACCAGGAAAATCTACGCTGCCTGTAGAACAGGGCAAGGAAACGAAGCCGCTGCAAAAGCTAGTTTATTATAAAAGAGTTCCCTGACTGATTTACTGGCAGAAATAACAGAGTCAAAACCAGTAAAAAAAACGAAACTGTAAACGATCGAAAAACGCACATAATATCTTGGGACTATTTGGAATAATAAAAATAACCTTGAATAAATTACGTGTCTTTTATTTTTAAATGACCTAAAAACAGATGAACAGCACACGTTCTAAAAACAAACTTTCAATCATATTGCTGACATAACCACAAACAAACAACATTGTCTGTGGTCAGAAATAAATTATTTCGACTCGAATTACTAATTTGATGCGAATTACATTCAAAAGCTGTGGTTTAGGTTTTGAATGACAACACCAACCAATTCGTAATTTCAAGTGATATGGCATGACAAATAAGTTGCAAGGGTTTTCCTGTACTATCTGTCCAACCTACTGAAATTTGACGAGTATTTTAGTATCTCCAAAGAAAAACCAAAATATAAGCATTCATTGCGAAATCTGAAGAGCTATTTTATTTACCTATTAAGGAGTTTCTCCCATATATAACAAGACTGACATGGCTAGAAGGGGTCGCAGCAGATCGAGAAGAAGATGGCGGGTTGCTTTGTATGACTTCCTCGAGAATTGGCGTTAAGAGGCACAACACAGAGAGATCTGGAAGGAATGGCCAAAGAGGTAAGGCCTGCCCAGGAGTGCAACAGCTCAAAATGATTAAAAAAACCGGCTAAGTGCGAGGCGGACTCACGCATGAAGGTTTCCGTACCGTTCTCAAGAAAACGGCAAAAAATCACGTTTGTTGTATGGGAGCCCCACTTAAATATTGATTTTATTCTGTATGTATTTGTTGTTATAGCGGCAACAGAAATAATTCATCTGTAAAATTTCAGCTGTCTAGCTATCACGATTCATGAGATACAGCCTGGTGACAGACAGATAGACGGACCGTAATAGGGTCCCGTTTTTATCCTTTGGGTACGGAACCCTAAAAAAAAACAGGCATTGCGACAATAGTTTCGGCAAGACAGAAAAATGGTAGTAAAAATATCGGGACATCAAACTTATTCTAAAATCATACAAAACCCTAGATTGAAGCTAGGGGTAATTAACACTTTAAAAAATTGGTTAAGAAACCATTGGACGCATTTAGCATCGAATGTAGCATAATTCGACAATTTACAATAAAACCAAATGCAACATAATTTGGGCGTCTCTATTTTGGCTATGCTATTCTAGCCCGTCCCTTATTGATACAAAAATGAATTCCTATAACCGACCCCTGACTTCGGCCCTCCTTTCAATCCCCATAGAGTTAGCTAATTGAGCGATTGTATATACCATGGGGGAGCCAATATCTTCATTTTTATGGGTATCGATTGACCGTCACTTTGGAAGTCCTATTGATTAGATAGCCATTCTGGTATCAGTGGGGTTTGATAGCTATTTAGATTTGGCAGTAGTTTCACTGCGTGTTGCACAAAGACGGATGTTTTCTGGGTAGAAAAATTATATTTCTATTTAGTCTGTCCGTGAGTTTTTTTTTTTTGTTATGCAATTTTTATCTGTATTCTCGCGTTTGACCACTATCTCGCCTGATGGTAATCGATGATGTGGTCGACGGTGAAGCACGCTTGCCTAGAAGTAACCTATTCACTATTGGCTTAAAGACCCCAAGGTTGCAGCTATCAGGAAATAAAGACTCCGGCAGCATTCCACTCCATAGCTTTGCGCTGCGCACAGTGCGCACAATAAAAGTATGATCAAAGCGCTATGGGTGGGAAATAATATTGGACCGGTATTTTTTGTAAAATAAATAAAAATTGACAACGATAAAGCGCATCAAAGTTCAGGAGTGGGGCCTTGTGACGTCACTCACGTCGTAATTTTGTGTTTACGTGGCATAAGAAAAATATGTGTCCATTTAATGTAACTGACGGACTAAGTATATATTTTTTGTCAACTACCCTTTTTGGTATGGGTCAAAGAAAAATAAATAATAGTTCGTGTAAAAGCTAACCTTGCCTTTCATGTATCCTGAAATTGTAGGGAATCGGAATGAATAAATAAATTGCAGTAAGATCTGTAATCAAAACATGGTCTTTTAGTTTTGCGATGGGCTTTTCATTCAGTTATTTTGTTTTATATAAAACAGTTTTATCATAAAGTCAACCTTTTGAGTTTAATCTGCCTAGCCTTTTCCCAACTATATTGGGGTCGGCTTCCAGTCTTACCGGATTCAGCTGAGTTTACATGAAGCGACTGCCCCCTGATGATCTGACCTCCACAACCCAGTAACTGGGTAACACTGTAACCCTTGGCAAGACTGGTGTCAGATCTCAAGCTTCTGACTACTCGTAACGACTGTCAAAGATCTTTAAATGACAGCCGGGACCAACAGCTTAACGTGCTTTCCGAAACTCGGTATGTTGAAATGGTCACCCATCCACGGACCGACCTCGTCAAGCGTTGCTTAACCTTGATGATCGACCAGTGCGGCTGTTATTGTTTAGCCACGACTCCTCCTCCACGAGTTGAGTTCCAAAAGTTAAAATTAGGATCAATTAAAATCATCATTCTCATATTTTCTTTTGACAGACGAATCAGCGTAAAGAAGTGTGTTGTTCTCGCTCTATCTTTCTAAAAGGTTTCCTAGTAGTGTAGAACACCTAGTTAAAAAAAATCCTTTTTCTTGTTTCATGGGAACCTGGCCATTATGTCGTGCTTGCCCAAATTCTCATTTATACTCCAGCTAATTTAGACGCAGCAGGACCCTGTTAGGACCCTCCAAAAACCGTTTTTCCACCCGCATAACCTAAAAACGAGTTAAGTACCTTAATTATAACAAATGGTACTCATTCATTATATATATCTCTGTCTATTAACCTACGTGAGAAAGAGACAGCTGTAGTCCTGAAGTTTCGTGGGAAGAATTGTTTAAATAGTATTTATGACTCTTTGTTTATATTACAGGACTTGGTTAAGGAGAAATTAGATCCAATTGCGTCGGTTTGTTTTGAATATAAAGTGCTTGAGTTGTAAAAGCTAATTTAAGAGGAGTGTTGTGATACTTTATTATGGCTAGGTGGTGAAATTCCATGGGAATGCAACTGAAGACCGTACGATTAGAAATGTTCTACCAAGTTTTTTTTTTTTTTTATATTGGGTTTGCTCTTGACTCTAGTCTAGGTCATAGGTGACAGAGACAGAGTCTACGATGGAGTGAGCTTACCCAGAAGAAGCCTGTTCACTCTAACTTTGAAGAGATTTGGGTTGAATGCGTTCGGAAACACAGACGCAGGTAGTGAGTTCCATTCATTCGCTGTGCGCATTATAAAGGATGTTTGGAAGCGCTTGGTTCGAATTGGTGGAATGGCAACAAGGTAAGGATGATAACTTGCAGTGCGTCTAGATGTCCGATGGTAGAAGGGGGCTGGTGGGATGAGGTCGTGAAGTTCTTGAGCACACTCACCGAAGTACAGTCTGTAGAAGACCGACAAGCAGGCAACTTTGCCTAAACCTACTCGAGCACTTAGGCCAAGTTTTTTATTCGGTGTTTAACTCAACCAATGGTTAAATATGCTAAATGGTTTAAATTTCGGTAAAACGTATAGTACCTTATTATAAAAAGCGGTTAAACCAAAACCCAGATTTAAACCTTGTTTACACCATACATTATAGAGGTTTAAACCTGGGTTTTTAGTAAAATTGCTTTTTTTAATAAGGCACATAGTGCCCGGACGTTAGTTGGCAAGGTTTTGGAGTAGTGGGGGTAAGTTCGCGTATATTCCGCGAACTGACTGGAACATGGACGCGACTTGATTGGTCAGTCGATCCTTGTGTCAACTGACCAACCAATCGCGCGCTCGGAACGCTCCTAAACATTCCCCGCGCCCCGCTTCACTACCAAAGAGACCTAAAAAACTACTTCTGCGCATCTAACGACTCTTGCCAACTTACGTGCCGGGGATTATATTCATCAATAGTTAGCATCACAAATTATGAAATAAATTGAAGAGTTAATTATTCGATCATTTGTTGGACAGTAAATTTATAAATTAACGCGGTTAACCGAAATATGAAACCTTTGGATAGAATATTTAACTATTGGGCGCACGGTTGGCGCAGTGGTTGAGCGATTGACTGCTGCGCTGCGTGTCGCGGGTTCGATTCCCGCACGGAACAAATATTTGTATGCTCTACAAATAGTTGTTCCGGCTCTGGGTGTTTGTGTATGTGAAATTATATGTTTGTAAACGCACCCACGATACAGGAGAAATTCCTAGTGTGGGGCAACGTTTTATTTAAAAAAAAAAAAAAAAAGTTAACTACGGATAAAAGATAAAAAATGGACCTTAGGAACGTCAGAAGCTAGGTGGATGGTCAAATTTGTCGTTTAAGAGAAGAACCGGCCAGAAAACCCAACGGTCAATCTTTTAAAAATAATTTGGCCTTTAAAAGAGTTAAACACATAAAAGAAATCACCATAGCACTGATTACGTTGGGACAAAATAAGTATATATTTAGCTAATGCCATGGCAAAATAAAAGGATGAAGGGATGAAAGAAAGCTTGTTACACTTCTTCAGTGATCGCAAAATCAGAAAACCAGTTTTGCCGGCTACTTTTGCATACAAAATGGTTAAATATTTTAAATTCACGAATCATACAAGCAATCATTTAAGCACACACAATATTCTTTTAGCACCGCTATAAAAAACTGCAAACAACACAATCTCAAGCTTAGCAGATTCTGAGAAAAATCGCACATGACAAACAAACACATTTTTATCTAACTAACCGGATGCTGTAGAGAGCTGATACAATTAGATTTTATTGCAATACCTTTTGAGAAAGATAAAAAATCTTTGACATGGGAAATTACGAGCCGGCTGTGCAGAAATGGTGTTATGGGTTTCAAGAATGTTAATGGAGGTGAAATAGAATTTATTGGTATTGATGGCTGTCGAATCGATTGATTGATTTAATTCTTTTAAGTTGGAGATAATGTTAAGAAAACTTGTGTTGAAAGTCTTGAAATGAAATCGGATAAGAACATTTTTTTTTATAATATGACGTTTCAAGAACCAGGGCGATGTTAAGAGCAACGGATATAACAATCAATGGTAGTCAAAACTTTAAAAAAGTATGTGTACGTATGTAGTAGTAAGTGGCTGTTGTTACTCGTAAGGTTACCGATTTTGATATCACTCTTGTTCTAGAAATCCTTTTAAGGACGTCTTTGAGTAGCATAAACATTTTATCATGTAGGATGCGAGAATGAGCGTAGCCGATCAATATGCTCCGTCACAGGATTCGTGACTAATTATTGTTTAGATCGGTGTAATATATGTGTCATTGTCAACGAGGAAAATAAATAAATTGAACGACGAAGATAACGCTGAGAAGAAAGAACATACGAGAAAGGAAGTCCCTAAGGCATATCATGTACCATATATACATAAATTATCCTTAAAGGAGAAAGCCTTATAATTTATGGGATAACTTTAAGGTCGGGTCAAG
Organism: Orthosia incerta; assembly: GCA_948252205.1. Lineage (NCBI taxonomy): Eukaryota > Metazoa > Arthropoda > Insecta > Lepidoptera > Noctuidae > Orthosia > Orthosia incerta. Next base: position 22,857,277 of record OX411761.1, read on the forward strand.
ATCAACGTATTAAAGACTTTCCTTGACTCCATGGCATAACTTAACATAAATTTGTCGTCGCCATATTTTAGCATAAACGGTGAATTTTATGAAGCAAGGTTTGTTTACTTACTTGGCTTTAATAGGGAGAATTATGTTAAAGTAAAGAACATTCGCTTGCTTTTATCCCATTTTCTTTGGGGTTGGCGCAACATAATCCTTCTTCTTCCATAGGTACTTCTGTTTAAGACAGCAGTTCAGCACTCTCAATAGTCAACCCGTTTCTAGCCTTATCATCTTACACACAGACCATCCATCTCTTCTTTGGTCTTTCTCTAATTCTAACGAAAATTATCTTATTAAATTGTCTAAAAGTAAAAACCTCGAATGTTGGAACTCTAAGTAAGAATAGACTAAATTTATTATCAGCCTAAAGCCTGAACATAGGCCTCTCCAATCGCATGCCATTTAGCTCGATCCTTTGTTACTCCTTCCCCGATTAAAGCTGCTACCAGCAAAGGAGTTACTTAGTTCTTCAAAATTCTACATCAGTCCATATTGTAAACTATTAGACTCAACCCAGTGTCTTTCAAAATAAGCTCATCTTACACTCCAAAAGACTCAGTAACATAATTTTATTCCACAATATACAATCTACGTCTTTTCTTCGACCCCGAATCAGCGTCAATTGAAGCCAATAAAATTACATTTCTCCGATAAAAAACCGCATCAAATTCGTTACAGTCATGTACATTATAATGTAGGTACCTATAGTACACATTGTAAGTATGGCTTGTATACCTCTCCCCCTTACGAAACTCACGTCGATTCGAGCTGCATTCTTGTGCTGTGATTCAGTAACGAAATATGTCGGAGAAGTAGCTGTTGACATGCTAAGAGAAGATTTATTAGGCGATTGAAAGATATTAAGTGGGAAAATGAGTGATTTTGAAGTTGATGCATGGCAAGTTTGACACAATGTAAAACTCTAAAATAAAAGAAATATATCATGGAAAACATCAGAAGTAAATATATGTCTCTTTTCTCATGTGTATTAAAATATTACAATGCTTAAATGTTAAGATACAGCGAGCTAAAATACTAACTCTTTTGGTTTCAGAGCAAAACATGTTCACGTACCCAGGCAATTTTTAAGACACCGGACATTTAATGCGTTTTTTTCTACAGCTTATAGCAACTACAACACTAATTTGGTCTGTATTTAATACGAGAAGTGTCTACTTAATATTAAAGAACTACTTCTAAACACCATCATCGTCCTTCTTTTCTCTCTTACCTCTTATACCAATGTTTATTCCACATTTACTCTTTTTCCCACTACAAAACTATACTCCAAACTATAGCAACGCATAGCTTCATACGTTCACTGTACTACACACTTAACATACACTTCGTTAAGTCCGTCTTCACTAGATATTTTGGGGTGAGCTTGTTATGTCGCTCTATGGGGTGGAGAAAGATATTTTATTTGCTTCTATTACCATAGCTAACTAGTTTTTTTTTTGGATATCTAAGATTGGGCGATTGTGTTCGATTTTGTATTTATAGGGATGTAAAAGATGGATTGGTATGGTAGTCGTAAATTATGAAGAGTGGTGAGAAAGGCAATCTTTTTTTTTATCGTTTTTTGAAATAAGAAGAATTTTACTTTTTTAGCTACTGGGCAATTATAAAAAGCGAATTTGAGAAACACTTATTAGTGTTACAAACAAATGAAAGTAATTTTTTCTATTAAGTTAGATCGTAATTTAACTTTGGCAATAAAATCAGTCGAGAAATTACGCTTATAGGTACTTACACTATAAACAATATTTCAGCTGCTCATCTTCAAAGATCGAAACAAATACTTAAGTACATTGTACAGAAAATCTTCTTCTTCCCGCTTTAGGTGAGATCGGCTCTCCTTATTTTGCGGCGCCAAGACGCTCTGTCGAGGGTTGTCAGGTCAGGCAATTTCTCCTTCTTGAGGAGCTTCGTCATACTGTTCCACCATGTCAAAGGAGGTCGTCCTCGGCCTCTTTTGCCCTCAGGTAGGCTCAGAGCCGTTCTCAAGACGTGTTCATCTGTCCTTCTCAAGACATGTCCATACCATCTCAGTCTACTCTCCGTCAACTTGTCCTGTATTGGAGCCACCCTTAAAGTACCTCAGCATTGTATAAAAAATAAATGTGTTTAAATTTTTCAAAACCTTATTAAAACTTCTTAATCAATCTTAACCCCTTCGTCATCTAATTACCTTAATCACTAACCCGTAAATGCTGACTTGACATCAGCATGACATATTGTCAAAAAAACTATCCGTAGACAAAGTGTAACAAATTAATTCCACGGTTTGTTTTAGTTTAAAAATAAAGAACTTAAAATAACTTTGTTTAAAAAGGGCGCTCGGTAAGTGGTGAGCGATTGCGTTATTATTTCATGTTTTGTGTGGTCTTGGTCTTAAAAATAGAGAACAATAGGTTCATGAGAGAAATACGAGTATTACTATAAGCAATATAAGTTTTTTTTATACACTATAGGCTCGCGCTTGACCACTATCTCACCTGATGGTAAGCGATGATGTGGTCGACGGTGAATCACGCTTGCCTAGAAAAAAACCTATTCACTCTTGACTTAAAGAACCCTAGATTGTAGCTATCGGGAAACACAGACTCCGGCAGGGAATTCCACTCCTTAGCTGTATGCATAATAAAAGTGTTCCCAAAACGTTTTGTGCGTATGGGTGTTATGTCCACCATGTACCGATGGCGCATCGCCGTACGTCTGGTAGTCCGATGATGGAACGGGCTAGGTGGAATTAGATAATGCAATTCCATCGCACATCGCACATCGAAATGTGACCGATATAAAACCGACAAGCTGGCAACTCGGCGACGATGTTCAAGGCCCTGGAGCTTTGACTTGACCAGTGCTTCATCGCCAATGAGCCTCTTGGCCCGCTTTTCGATCGACTCTAGTGCATCAAGCTGGTATTTGGCAGATCCGTCCCAGAGATGAGAACAGTACTCTATGCACGATCGAACTTTAGCTTGATACAAGTTGAGCAGTTGTTTCGGCGTTAAGTACTTTCTCACCTTTGCAAGCATCCCCAACTTTTTGGCAGCCAGCTGAGCCTTTGCCTCAATGTATGGGCCGAAATTGAGAGTCGATGTCAACGTAACGCCAAGAAGCTCAAGATGGTCCGTTATTGGCGGAAAAAGACACGCCTGGGACAAAAGACATTTTGTTCCAGTCGCCATGAGAGTTTTTTTTTACTGTAAACAGCCCAATCTTGGCATAACACTGGCCACAACGTAGAAAAAGAGACAACAGCCGCGTCCAGACCAACCGAACACGGCTCGCGCGGCAGCCTTGATGTAGTAGCTCGTGAAGCCGGGATACGCGGATCACACCGGAACACAGAGGTGAGCCTCGCGAGTCAGGCCGAGCCATCAGAAGTCCACACCGAATGCACAGCGCACATTGAGACACCTTTGAGCACAGCCCGTTTACCGACAGCCGACGGCTCGACCGCGAGGCACGCTCGGCCGAGGCAGCCCGAGCCACGTCCACACCGACCGAGGCATTGGCTCGCGAGGCTGCCGCGCGAGCCGTGCCCGGTCGGTCTGGACGCGGCTATTAAGAAAAAACAAAATGTATTGGCCACGTGATGTTTCCGTAACGCATAAGAAGTCTATATCTTTTGGCTTGGACAATTGTTATTGCTGATAGTCACTTGAATCTTGAAAACAATAGCTACATAATTATATTATGAAGAAAACGCTCGCATTTCGTTATGAACTATACACATAAGTGTAGCTCATACTCTGGTTAAAAATGTTAGGCAGTCGGCAGGGCTGACTGCCCAGAATGCCCTCGATGTTGGTACATTTAGAACTGTCATTAGTACCGGCCATTTTGTTAAAATCCCATAATTATATCACTTTACCCGGTACTTTATACCACACGTTAACATTAAAGGGTTATAACCCTCTCGCGCTGACGGCTCGCTTCGTTAACCCTAGTTACGTATAAAGTGACGAACGACACGCTTATTTTATGGTTTGTTTGCTGTATCGCTTATAGCATTATGGGGTTAACTCCCAGGTGATTGTGGTGATGTGAGTCATGGTTTTAGGAGGTTTAAGCTTGTTTTTGTTGACATAACAACACGCATGTGGCTAATTCTTCGAATAAGCAGCCTGGGGCCGAATACACATTAATATTGCGAGCTGTTTCTGCCGCGTTAGTTCCGCGTGAGAACTCGTATTCAAAAATCACTCGATTTTTTGAAGTATCCATCTTTCTCAAGAAAACTGATAATCGATAATCGAATGTTGCACATTTTTTAAAAGAAGAACTTCATAGGTACCATGTGAAAAAAGTTTCACTCAAAAATCTCAAACCATGAAGGTTCTATGTCAATTCGAAGTACCTATTACAATAAAACGGCAATTTCATACTTTAACCCCTATTATTAATTCCACGCAGCTAATAAGCAGTCTCTTTTACCACAAATCCAGACACTGGCTGGCTTCTGTGAATTTCGTAATAAAATACAAAAGCCTCATACAATTTTGCCAAACCTAAGGAAGAACCCATGACAGGACTGTTGGGTTTACAAATTTCATGACTGACTTCAGGCTATAAAGGAACCCTCAGGGCTGATTTCGTCAATGAAACTAATTGCGATTAGTTCAACTAAATTCAGTTTATGCAAATTCAGCGGTCTCAACCAATCAGGACGCATAAACTGAGTTTAGTAGAACTAATCGCGATTAGCACTTAGCACAGATAATATAATACTAGCATACAGATGTCTCATCCCATACAAAGAAACCGTGCCGACGTAACTAGCGTTTTTCATCTGATTATACCGATTATTTTTTGTAAATCGATCGAGTTCGGTTCCGTTCCACGGCGATAGATAGATCACCATCTATATCCTTGGAACGGAACGGAACGGGACCGAACACGATCGATGTACAAAAAATAATCAGAATAATCAGTATAGATCGTCGGCACGGTTTCTTTGTATGGGATGAGACACCACTGCGATTAGTTTCATGATATTTGGCATTAATGAGTCATTTTTCAAAATCAAAATTATAAAGTATGGTACTCGATCTGACGAAATAATTTGTAAAGACATTTATAACGTTCTCACGAGTTTTTAGACCATTTTAGGATACCTAATCTACCACTGCCTGACCTTAAATTATTTATCTCCAGTGAATTTTTTTAGCTAGCCAGCCAGTATCAAAATCATTCGTTTGTCAAATACTAAAACCGCTGAAACACGACTCCTCGTACAGTATTGTGTTACCCAATTCTAGTCGTATTCAATTGACCTTCGCTTCACTTTTCTAAGACACGGAAGCGCCTTCAATCTTGCCAATTAATTAATTACACTTGATAAACTAACGCACATTTGCTAAAACTAGAACACAACAGAAAATATTGCAAGCAGAAGGCCAATAGAACTAGGATCACCAGACAGGGCAGAGGAATTAGTGGTCTATGGCCGACTACGGTTGTCAAAAGCTAAAATGTTAGTGACACTCGTAAACCCCTGTCAATCCCATACCTACATTTTGTACAGTTCGATAGTCGTTGCTACGCATAAAATGTCACTGTCAAATAATTAACTCTCTAACTTATTTGACCATTTGTAAGACTAACACTTGATGAATAAACGTGTTTTAGCGAGAATTGAAACCATTGGTTTACATATTATTTAACTATTGGTCGAGTTAACTATGGATAAAAATTGGGCCTTAGAGACTAGGTAGGCCGTCTGGATTCGATTCTCTAAGAACGTAAGATGTTTCTAGATGTTTCCATAAAATATTTCTCAATCGCAGACTGGAGTTTGAATTTGTGCCCGCATCCCTAATCCTTATTCAAAGAGCTTGTCCCGTATTACATGGGATTACTCGTATAACTGGGACATGTAGAGATCCGCAAATGAACCAGGGTTACCGACATAGCCCGAAGAATTTCCAAACTTAAGTTGCAGTGGGCAGGGCACATTGCTCGCAGAACGGATGGCCGATGGGGCAGAAAAGTGCTGGAGTGGCGACCGCGAACCGGAAGACGTTTCCTTGTGAAGGCCTCCCACCAGGTGGACCGATGACCTGGTGAAGGTTGCGGGGATCCGCTGGATGCGGGATGCACGGGATCGGTCAATGTGGCGACGCTTGGGGGATCCCTATGTCCAGCAGTGACCAGTTTCGGCTGACATGATGATGATGGGACATGTGGGTGTGCCCATTAGACAGGTTCTCACCTCTGGCAAATCTTTCGAGAAATACAGGCGTCATATTATGTTAAGACAGAATAATGACCGTACGAAGTGGAATTTCTTTACCAATCTTTTAATTGCAGCTCGTGCCATAACAAAGCCTTGCGTTTATTGACATTGACCTCTGCAAGTAATAAGTATCAATAAACGATGCACCTTCTATCAGTGTGTGATTCATACTGACTCTTATTTGTGCCAATCGGAGAGCAGTGACTCTGTTATATGTTGCGGAGAGATTGGGGCATCGGACAATTGAGAAATTGTCAATTTTTTTTATTCAGTCGTTCATTCACTCATTTATTTGCAGTTAAATGTTTGTGTGTGCATTTTAAGTAATGGATGTCTAATACATTGATATTTACATAATTAACTGTGTAATAAAAAAAAAACTTAACAACTAAATTCTGCTGAAGTTAAAAAACGACGAAAGTTAGTTTTGATCTATAAAAATACTAAATCACAAATACTCAGATTATGGTTTAATGAGAAACCGCCAATAGAAAACCTACTACAAAAATAAGGATTTAGCTATGCATGTAATACACAAATCAAACCTTCTCTCACACGTCACAAATTCCTATTTATGACCATAGACGTTTTGGGGCATACTTTCATTGTGCGTCCAGCTTCGGAGATGAATTCCCTGCTGGAGTCTGTTTCCCGAAAGACACAACCTGGGGGTATTTAAGTTTTATTAATTTAGTATTGATGATAGGCTCACGTTTGACCATTATCAAACCTGATGGTAAGCGATGATGTGGTCGACGATGGGACACGCTTGCCTAGAAGTAACCTGTTCACTCTTGACTTAAAGACGCCCAGGTTGTAGCTTTCAGGAAATACAGATTCCGGCAGAGAATTCCATTCCTTAGCTGTACGCACAGTAAAAGTATTCCCAAAACTCTTGGTGGTTACAGGTGGGATGCCCACCATATACCGATGACGCATCGCCGTTTGTCTTGTAGTCCAATGATGCAACGGGCTAGATGGAATCAAATTGTGCAGTTCCATCGCATATTCCCCGAAATGTAACCAAAGTCAAGACAATAGTGAATAGGTTACATCTAGGTAAGCATGCTTCACCGTCGATCACATCATCGCTTACCATCAGGTGAGATAGTGATCAAGCGTAAGCGTATTTAGCTATGTATGTAAAACACAAATCAAAACACCATCAACAGCAACCTTTCCATCAACTAGTAGCGTTATGTCAAATTTCGCGCCTAACCGCCATCTTTGTCACGCTCCTAAACACGCACCATAGAAATAATTGATTGTAGTGTAAAGTTATCGTGTCACGCGAATTAAAGCTTGTTAGAGAGTATGGTCTAATAAGGCCTTATATCAGGTGTTGATGAGTTCGATGTTGTTTATCGATGTCAAGGTGATTTGTTGAAGATCTAGGCTTTGTTTTATGATTTAATAGAAGATTCTGTTCGATCGTGGGTCTAAGCGACATGGTTTGTGCAAGTTAGGAGTTGACCAAGACTCAATGATTGGGTTAAAATCTGATCAATTTATTAAGCCATGATCAAAACAGTATAGAAACAAGGCATCATCATCAGCCCATTTATGCTCCCACTGCAATGACCAAGGCCTCGTCTCACAGAAAGGGAATGGGCCGTAACCCACCACGCAGGCACAGTGCGGGTTGGTGGATGTCACATGTCTTCGAATTTTTGGTTCAAGGACATGCCGGTTTCCTCACGATGTATTCCTTCACCTTTAGCAGTGGTGTTGAAATAATTTGCACAAAGTAAAGCGCCCGCCTGGGCTCGAAACCACGACCTGCCACTTGTAAGTCGCGGCCGATATCACTGGGCCACCATTGCTCTCAAGCAAGGCATCGAGACATAATCCTAGAACTGAAAACAGGTGATCACAGAGGCTAGTGATGACAGTGATCGAAATACCTAAATTTATGGGATTTATGACGTGACATTTCGTTAGAGGTTGGCAATCCCATACGTCATTAATTATCCATCCCTACCGCAACGCTTTAGTTGAATGAACATGTCAACATCGATGTCACTTGTCTAGAGCTAGACCCTCTGGTTATTCTTTATTTGAAAATGTGGTGACACTTTTTTGGGTTTTAATAATTCGAATGTTTTTTTTTATGTGTTTTACCTCAGAACTTATTACTAGGTGAACCTATTTTGATGATTCTTTTTTTATTTGAAAGCTGATGCTTGTTGTGTGGTCTCGTTTAAATTTCATCAAGGTTTGATGAATGACTTCGGAGATATACATCAGAACTCTTCAATAAATGACGGCAAATCACTCGGGATAGCTGTAATCGCATGTCTGTTTATTGTTTACACCATTTCATAACATAACATCACACTGGTACGCTCTTAAGGGGGGGCGGCAGGTGTAAACAGTTCACCCTGGTATACTCTAATTCCACCGGTTTTTTTTTAAGTTTCATGTTATAACAATTGTCAAGATTTAAAACTGGCCGGATGTAACAAAAGCGTTTAAATAACAAAACACCATCTCTGCGTATTCCGAAACTTTCTTCTACAACCACAATATTTGCATGTCAATAGGTCATTCATAACAGAAATGCTACGGTGATTATTCACAGTAATTATTTAATGAGCGTGAACCGACGTGAATGGATGCCACGCCGGGGGTGTCTACCCCTGCGAAGACACGTGGCTTAAGCTCCAGTATTGTTTGAACTATACTTTGTTTTAACCGCCTGCCACGGAACTTTTTGGGCTGGAAAAAAATGGGCTGTCTACATTACAGTAAAAATAATTGGCAGGAAGATCATTTGAATCCTGGACTGTAATACAAATTTTTCATAGCCCAACTTAGTTTGTTCTGCGGGTTTGTGTATGTAACGACTCTAAAATAGCTGTGGAAAAAGTTCTGACAGACTAAAAAAACCGGCCAAGTGCGAGTCAAACTCGCTCACGAAGGGTTCCGTACCATTATCACAAAAATGGCAAAAAATCACGTTTTGTGTATGGGAAAATACAAATACACTTAAATATTTATTTTATTCTGTTTTTAGTATTTGTTTTGTCTAGCTATCACTTTTCATGAGATACAGCCTGGTGACAGACAGACAGACGTACAGTGGAGTCTTAGTAATAGGGTCCCGTTTTTACCCTTTGGGTACGGAACCCTAAAAAGCATGGGCAGTTTTTGATCACTTACTCGTACAATCTATTTTGTGGTTACTGCATTTGTATACAGTATAGATCTATGTATATCGCCATAAATTACCTGAAACAGATAAAAACACTTTGTTAACTTTATATACCAGTTAACTTATACAATTCACTGAATTTTTGTATCACCTAGATTTGAATAATCAACAAAAACTTAGCCAATTCTCAAGAATAAGTGATAAAGAATCGAATGTCCTACTCTATATTTTGCAACAGTCATACCTAACACCTTTTTTTCGTTTTCAGCAAAAACTCACAGGAAGTTTTAATTCTGATAAGCAATTTCTGCGAAAACAGTGAATTTAATGATCTTATACCTACTGGTAACAATGGTATTGTTTAAGAAAAGACCTTGGTTAAAAAACTTAATCATTGATAACGCTGTTTAAAAAAAAACTCTGACCAGCCGGGTGACCATAAGCTCTTAGAGTAAAGTTATTTTGAGTGTGTGTCAGAGACAGATGAATAAGACTTGAACAGATGTATCTGTCCCTTGCGCACACTCAAAATAACCTTACTCTAAGAGCTTATGGTCACCCCCTGGCATCAAATGTTTACGCTTAAAACTGAGGTTGAATATTCCCTATTTATTTCATGATAACATATGGTCGAGGTATTTTGGACTCGAAACCTGAAGCTTTATAAAAATAAAAGATTGTATTACCTCTTAGTCTTTCTTTCTTCTTTTACATTCCTCTATGAATAAATGTCTCTATGATTTGATAATTATAAATCCTGACACATAGAAAACAAAAAAAAAACGTTCAAGTGCGTGTCGGCCTTCGCACATTTTGGTTGCCATACCAAATAATAAATCTAATTTATCAATATATCGGTATTTGTTAGTAAACTATACGTAATAAAAAACATTATCAACAAATTTCAAGTTCATACGTCAATAGGCAATTAAAAAATTCTTCGAAACAAAAAATTGTGTAACAGGCGCCGGACAGACAGATGGACAGAAAGACGGACAGACAGACAGACGGAAACGCGAGCAATAGGGCTCCGTTTCGACCCTTCTGGTACGGACCCCTAACAAACAAACAAAGAATATCACCTAAACTTCTCTTAACAATTTTTAGGTAAGTAAGCTTAATACTTGTCAAAAATAACAATTTAATCTACTTAACCGTGTGTAAACATTAATCTTTCGACATGAAACTCATTACCTGAAAAGCTTTTATATTTTATTAAAACAAAAAGCGATATTATAATTAAAACACGTAAATGTTTACACGAAGGTGTTAAAATAAATAGTTCACTTAACATTATAGGGTAGTTAACACCTGTAATTAATTAATTTTGTAAACGTTTTGTAAATTAAAACTTCCGTTTTTTTTTTTGTAAATGGCGAGGTAATTAATACATATGTTTGGCGTTTATGTAACGATTTTATTGTTAACAGCTTCAAATTCAAATATTTTAATTTGTAGAACATAGGTAAATAAAAGGTACAGTTGACAATGTTAATAAAAATGAACGCTATGTCTTGCCATCAACGGCGTACAAATATTCTAATTATAATTTTTAATTAATAATTGGTAAGAAATAATAATACATTCAAAATTAATAAATAACATGTCATAAGATTACAATTTGTCTTCCAGGTACTCATTGACTGTATAGTAAGCTTTATCGCCCAATAGATCAAGAAGAGCTTTTTTGAAGTGGTTTATGCTGTCAAGATCTCTTATTGTAATGGGCAACTTATTGTATAACTTGGGTGCCATTCCTAAAAAGCTCTTTGAGTATAATGCAGTCTTGTGTGGAATAGCACATATCTCTCTATTGCGACGTTTCGATCTCAGTGTTTGAAACAGATGCAAGTTTGATTTTGCGAATACTGCTGTCTCGTAGATGTACATACAAGGCAAAGTAAGAAGTTTGTATTTATTAAATAATGACCTACAACTATCAGTCATTTTCAACCCAAACACAGCACGTACACACCTCTTTTGAGCATTGAATGCAATGTTTTTGTCAGTGGAATTTCTTCAATACATTATTCCAAAACGCACCGTTGATGAGACATACGCTTTGTATGCCATCAAAACAACAGACGCACTTGATATTTTCGCGAGATTATAAAGCGCATAAGAATATTGGTTTAGTTTTTTGCAAACAATTTCCACGTGGCATTTCCAATTTAGATGACTATCCAAGTAAATTCCCAGAAATCTAGCATTGTTGGTTTTAGGTATTTTTTGGTCTGCGTATTTATGTATGTTCCTAATAAAATAAAATAAAAATAAAATAAATAAAATAAATGTTATCATGAAATTTAAATTTAGTTTATTTGTTCTTTGTTGGAACGTCACAATCTGTGTTTTTTCTAATGCTTATTATACTGCGATCCGTAGGACAACCAAAGCACAAGCAAGTTTGTGTGAGTGTGCCATTTCGAGCGTTTGTTGGTAGTTTCCATACTGTTTGTATATTTTTACTGTGACCAAAGTCAGACACACCTTCGATACTACCAACGGTCTGAAAAATTGCCAAAATAATTGGCAGTGGGCAAGGTCGGAAGGTCGTGGAGTGGCAACCAACAGCATTGGCATTGGAAGGTGGAAAAAATGTCCGCTGATCGCAAGAAGGGTAGAATCGGGCAATGTATGCAAGCTTGGGGAAGGCCTATGTCCATCCGGACATCTTAGTAAATATACGAAAAAGTGCGTAAGTAAGGATCGGTATTTTATATTAATCCAGAAGTTGACGTAAAAATAAATCTGTTATAACATTTATTTATAATTCGGCAGAGACCACACAGAACGCAGACCTAAAACACACTTCTCACATTAAAATTTTAATCAAAATATTAGTTATTTTTACACAAAACCACGAACCGATAATCATGTCCTAATTTTATTCCACAACGGTTCCACCGAAACTGGTTAACGCAGCCCAGTGTTTACGTTACGGCCATAATTTATTTAAACCCAGGCATTTTTCATTTTAACGGTATTTTTGTTTAGTCTGCGACTAACGTAGGGGACTTTTTAAGGCGATTAATTTTAATTTTTTCGATGAAATAATAATTATTGCTAAGTTTTTGTGTTTAAATAAATATGTTTGGGTAAGAACTGATGAAGATTTGGTGACGGTTGACAGTACGGCATGGATGAAGAAAACGTGTTGTGCCAATCCCAAGTAACATGGGACAAAGGCAGGAAGATGATGATGTTGATTTGAATGTAATCTTTTGGTATTGAAAGGCAGTGGTATAAAATGGCGATGGATAGATTACAAGGCTTCCTTGATGCAGACAAAAACGTGTATGGTTTCTGAGGAGTTCTCCATAACCACTGTTAGCTTTGAGCTTGACGTTTTACTAGAATTAGGACTTTTCGCCTGATATTATAAATGTGAAAATCTGTATATTTGGAACTAGGGTGATTGCTAATTAATCATGCATCAAGAGCTAAATAGATTTAGATGGAATTTTGAACACGGGTTGACCATAGCTTGGATTAAGTCATGGATACTTCAAACTCAGTATTATGTTCTTCAAGATATTTTATGCAGTTAGCAAAAGGTCCTAACCAATGCTATTACCTATGTAAATAATGAAAACACAAGAAATAATAATGTGAAAAACCATCTGTTCAAAATCAAAATGGCGGAAGCAGGAGCGAGTTAAACGGGTCTGAGGGTAAAGTCAACGATCATTTATCATGATGGCATTTAATTCAGAGTCCAGATATACTCTCAAGATATTGTTAAATGTCGTGATACCTTTTTGTGCACTGTCACTCTTTGTCGGATTGAGTGGAATGGTAAAATTTGACGTTACAATTCTTATAATTTACTTGAAAAAGCTTAAAGTATCAGAAGAAGAGACAACTCCTCATCGTCATCAGCCTTTTAATGTTCCCACTGCTGGGACACAGGCCTCCTTTCTTTGAGATGGAATGGGCCGTAATCCACCACGCGGGCCCAATGCGGATTGGTAGATGTCATATGTGTTCGAATGTTTGGTTCTAGGGCATACCGGTTCCTCACGATGTTTTCCTTCACCGTTTTGAGAGTCAGAACAGTCTTCTTTCCCCGGATCCGTCCTTTATCTCTTCTTTATCCGTCCTAAACACGATTGCTTCTTCCATTGATTGAATTTTTTTGTTTTTTTTTGGCTAGGCCCGAAAAGAGTTTGCCTACCAAGCCTGGGTCGGGGCCCGCGACCGCAAAGTCAGAGCACGTAGGGTTCGCGCGAAAAAAAGAGCCTTTAATTCTGCCGCCAAGTTCTGCAAGCGGGTTCTGCGTCGGGCACGTTTTGACCATATTGGACGTATTGGGGCCAAGCTGGCATCGCACCCTCCGGGTAGTAAACAGTTTTGGTCCCTGTCTAAAGCGGTCGAAACGAATTTCTGTCGGCCCACTTTACCTCCGATGCTGAAACCTGATGGGTCGCTGGCTCACTCTGCGAGAGACAAAGCAAATTTGTTTGCATCTCTTTTTGCTGGCAATTCACGTCTGGACGCTGGCTCCAAGCAACCACCTACTGTACCTCACTGTGACTCTTCCATGCCGGAGATCGCTGTGCACGCTAAAGAGGTCCGGAGAGTATTGTGCAGTCTAGACGTGAACAAAGCCAGCGGGCCTGACGGCATCCCAGCGAGAGTGCTGAGGCAGTGTGCGCCAGAACTGTCTCCTGTGTTGACTCGTTTGTTCCGCCTCTCTCTTGTAAAAAGAACGGTACCGAAATCCTGGAAGCTTGCAAATGTACAACCAGTGCCCAAAAAAGGCAACCGTGCAGACCCTGCCAATTACCGTCCGATCGCCATTACCTCCATTTTGTCCAAAGTTATGGAAAGGGTACTGAACAGTAAGTTGCTGACCTACCTTGAAGACAACAATCTCCTCAGTGACCGTCAATATGGCTTTCGCCGGGGACGGTCAACTGGCGATCTTCTTGTGTATGTCACGCACTGCTGGGGCGAAGCCATCGAGAGACACGGCGAAGCACTTGCTGTTTCGCTTGATATCTCGAAGGCCTTTGATAGGGTCTGGCACGCGAGTCTACTCAGTAAGCTTCCTGCTTATGGCATCCCCGCTGGTTTTTGTAGCTGGATATCAGACTTCCTCAATGAACGGTCGATCCGAGTGGTCATTGACGGCTGCTCCTCTGACTTCATGGCTATTGATGCCGGAGTACCTCAGGGGTCTGTTCTCTCTGCAACTCTTTTCCTGCTACACATCAATGACCTACTTCAGCCTGGTATTATTGGGTACGCAGATGACAGTACTGTTGCAGAGAGATACTTGTCCAGCGCAAGAACCAGCGTGGATGAAGTTCGTTCCTTGAGAGAGGCTATGGTGGAAAGGACAGATTTGACCTTAAGCCTTGTCTCCCAGTGGGGTGATGACAATCTGGTCTCCTTTAACGCCACCAAAACACAGGCGTGTCTTTTTACCGCAAAAAGGAGTATCTTCGATCAAACTCCTACTTTTCGGGGTGCGTCTGTTCCTGTGACTGATCGGCTCGAGCTCCTGGGCATGGAGTTGACATCCAGCCTCAACTTCGGCGCCTCCATTGAGTACAAAGCTCAAATTGCGGCCAAAAAGCTGGGCATCCTAAATAGAGTGAAGCGATACTTTACACCTGGACAGCTTTTAACCCTTTACAAAGCGCAAGTCCGATCCTGCATGGAGTATTGCAGCCACCTTTGGGATGGCTCTGCTAAGTATCAGCTTGCCGCGCTTGACTCGGTGGAACGCAGAGCCAAGAGGCTCATTGGCGACGTTGAGCTGGCGGATGCCAAGCTACACAGCTTGGCTCATCGCCGCAAGGTTGCCTGCTTGTCGGTCTTTTACAGACTGTACTTCGGTGAGTGTGCTCAAGAACTCCACGACCTCATCCCACCAGCCCCCTTCTACCATCGGACATCTAGACGCACTGCAAGTTACCATCCTTACCTTGTTGCCATTCCACCAATACGCACCAAGCGCTTCCAAACATCCTTCATAATGCGCACAGCGAATGAGTGGAACTCACTACCTGCGTCTGTGTTTCCGAACGCATTCAACCCGAATCTCTTCAAAGTTAGAGTGAACAGGCTTCTTCTGGGTAAGCTCGCTCCATCGTCGACTCTGTCTCTGTCACCTTTGACCTAGACTAGAGTCAAGAGCAAACCCATCACAAATAAAAAAAAAAAAAAAAAAAAAAAATATACCTAATTATTTAATAATAATAATGATAGTCATAATAAGGACGCAGACAGTACTCCTTGATACGGCTCGCATTGTGAGGAGGTTCCTGTCTCTGGAGCCATAACCACCGGTTGCTTGGACCCTGTTCACGATACCGGTGGGCCTCTATTTTTATTATTATAATGTTTCTTAAAGCTTGCTTTTTTATATTTAAAAATGTATTAAATAAGAATGTAAATAATTAAAGTTATAATAATATTTTTTTTGTTTTCATAATATAACTTATTACTTTTCTTTCTTTTTATGCATGCTCGTTTTAACTAGATTTTTTTTATGTTTGCCTAATAATTTAATAATAGTAATGATATAATAATAATTGTTATTTTTTTTTTAATTTTATATTTTTCTTACTTAATATTTATTTTTATCTATGCCCGTTTTAACTTCACCTGTAAATAATGTATTTTATAAATTAAATATGAAATTAATTGTTACCGCACGTCGCATTAGTTTTGTAAGATTGACAAAACATTCTGTGTAAAATGTCGTCGTTTGGTACATTTTGTCACGCTGTTTTGTTTAAATTTTATTGTATACTGTAATGTGTAACCGTTGGGTTCCCCTAATAAATAAAATTAAACAATCGATCCATCTTTTCTTTTGCATCTCCATCAATCTACATTTTTATACCTGACTACGAAAAATAGCAGTTACAATTAACCATAAAATAACTTAAGCACGGTACCTCAAACCTCAATAATTCTTATCCTCGCATTCTTCACAAATCTGAAGGGCTTAAATTCCAGCTATCGACTTCTCAAGCTGCGACTTAAGTAAGTCAACAGTGAGTCACCACTGAAAATATTAGCTCTTTGGAGTTTACGGGCTTTTGCAACGAGAGACTGGCCGCATTTACACCGGTGTGTAACGTTCGTAAAAAAGGTTTTATTCATATTTTTGTGACTGGAACTAATTGGTCTTTGGTCTTCACAAGTTAATACGACTGTGACTAAACTAAGTACAACTTAAACAGTTAGCATAACTGTTTAAAGTCTCCTAGAACACGGCGAGCCATTTTTGACTGCTGACATGTACCGATGGCGCATCGCCGTGCGTCTGGTACAATCCCCGGCACGTAAGTTGGCAAGAGTCGTTAGATGCGCAGAAGTCGTTTTTAGGTATCTTTGGTAGTGAAGCGGGTCGGAGGGAACGTTTAGGACCGTTCCGAGCGCGCGATTGGTAGGTCAGTTGACACAAGGATCGACAGACCAATCGTGTCGCGTCCACGTTCCGTGCGCTCTATATGGTGGTTTGTCAGTTTGCGGAATATGCATGAACTTACTCCCACTACGCCAAAACCTTTCCAACTTACGTGCCGGGCACTTATAGTCAGATGGTGAAACGGGCTAGGTGGAATTAGATAAACTTTTGCCAACTACTTATATTTGTTTTTTTATTTGTATATTCACGTCTTCTTCTTGTCTTTTATCGCCTGCCACCTTGTTCAGATAACCCAGAACAGAGGTTTCTGGCGCAGATGTACAAGGAGACCCGATACGAACTGAAGTAAATTAGTTGGTGTGGAGATGGTTAGGTTAGCAAATTTTCATAGGTTTTCCTAAGGCGTTGTAAACTCCCACTGTTTTTTCCTATTGATATCAGTAGATCATCATTACTGCTGAATTAGCTGATGCAAGCAAAGGGAATCGCACTTTTGTTATCTAGTTTTATTAGAACTAAATGCCTCATGTAAGCAAACTTTATCAGCGAAATCTATACCATAGCAGCACTAAGTAAATTATAAAAGGTTTGAAAATAAACTCATATAAGCCGTATGCTAGTTGATATGCAGCATGCAAGCGCCTCCATCGGAGCGCATTTATCACCGTGGGTTCAAAGTAGAGATGGGTCGTAGTAGGTGAATTTTGTACTATGTGCACCTAGTCCAAGTCCGTATAAATAATCGGTTCAAATACCTGTTCCACAAAGTCCATGAAATACGCATACTTTATAGATGCTTAGTCTTTTTGCGTACCACCGATACGTGTAGGTACTTACGCAGTAATGAATTGTAATCTTCCCTTCATACTTTACACAGGCTTAGGACTGTCAAAGTAAAGATTTATCTACATTGAAGATTGTTGGCGTAATTAAAAGATTTAGCACAGTGAGGCTAGGTGGATCGAGTATTTTAAAAGTTAGAATAGGTGCAGCCTAGTCTCGTTAAATACTTAATCCCTGGATCTGTTCTAGTATATACGCTTCATCTCTAGTTCAAAGTAGGAAGGAGGTCGAACAAAGAAGAGCACGCTTGTAGCGGCTATCATTCCCCAGAGTACTGGGAGTTCCAGTACTCTGGGGAACCCAGTATCTCAGTTTGGCGCACTACGGTGTAAGTAAATGCACCAGTGTTTATATTAAGCACGGTCCTTAAAAAAACAAAAGGGTGCGAATTGTTTTCGCAAAACGACCAGCTCATTGTCTACAAACGATTTTGACGTTTATTACTCACACAATAAAGATTTATTTTATTTGCACAGTGGCTCGTATATTTAGCTTAACGGAAAGTGATTTTGAGAAACAACTCTCTTAAGTTCATTTTTCTTTTTAAAGAAGTCTATGGTTTATTAGCTCAAGGAGTTCTGAGTTTTGAAACGTTTGAATTATCACCTTTGTCTGAGTTATTGGGCAGACTTCCGTGTAAAAATATGAAAAGATGATTTATTACAGGGTGTCCGAAAAAGTGTGGTAACCTCCTTACCTGTATGGCCGACGTAATGAACAATCCCAAGTTAGCAAATTTAGAAGCCGCGACGACCCAGTACCTACCACAGAAAAATATACAAACAGTATGGAAACTACCTACAAACGCTCGAAATGGCTAGTTATCTGGCCCCTCACTTTCAATACATCTGCGACAACCACAATTAAAATCTACGATCATTAAATAACCGCCTTCTTCAATGTCCCACTCACCGCACTGACTTCATTCACAGCTGTTCTTTCTTCATTCAGTCTATTTCTTTGTGGAATACTCTCCCCCCGGAAATCAGGATGGCAACCAACCGTACCTTTAAAGTCAAAGTTCGCGAACACATTCGTAAGAAGTTGGCAGCAGTATCGGCACAGCGATATTTTTTCCCTATTGTCCATCTCAACTAATAGTTAAGTAGTACCTGTATTTAGTTTATTTGTTTTAGTATTTATTGTATAATTAAATTAAATTTATTTATAGCTTATATTTAGATCTTGTATTCAAATCCATTTTACTATCGTAATTGCACCTACCACTATTTGTTTCTCCATCACCCAAAGGTTGACTGGTAGAAAATGCCTAGGGCATTAAGGCCGCCTCTGTACGTTTATGTGCTTAAAGTATTAAATAAATACATAAATAAATGGCACCGACGTGACTATGGCTATAAGGCAGTGCTGTCAGTAGTGCGAGCCGCTTAGGGGTCTCGTCGATGCGCATGTTTGTGTGAATGGGCCGTTTCGTGCGTTTTTAGGTTGTTTCCATACTGTTTGTATATTTATTCTGTGCCAGTACCCTGCGGCTGAGCAAAAATATATAGATTGCTTGCATAGGAAAATGAATCAATAAGAGACAGTAGTCTCTCTCTCTAGTAGCTGAACTGTCAAGAAGTTGGCGAGCTGCGTTCAAACACACTTGTGAAATGCTGACGAAAACCCTCTCCGACAAACAAGCATGTCGCGCCACTTGCCACCGAAACACTAGGAAGTTTTGGCGTTTGGATTTGGTGGGGACGTTTTGGGGGGGCTATCTCTATGTAAATTCTGACGTTCAAAAAGTGCTGGTTCTCGGCCTAATGTGAATAAATGCCTTTCGATTAATTCTGTCAAATCTCATTAAAATTAATTGAATACTCAAGAAAGAAATACGATGATAACTTTATTTACCAAAACTATACAAATGGCCTTCACACACTTCGAGAGCGTTAGTCATAGCAAATATCAAATATGGCGGGGAAAACATTCCATGTTTACGCATTATATTCATGTTCTCATAAACTCTTAGAAAAATATTTATTCATATACCATTAGCAGTCGGAGACTATACCTTTCAAACTGGAACACAGCAATAGGGCTTTTAGCACAGATTAACATAACTAATCCCACCAATAATGGTTAAATGTGAAAGCAAAAGCTTGTAGCCATGTCTGTTAATCAATCGAGCGTGTTTATCAAAACGCCTCAAAAGCTGAACGCATTTAGATGGCAATGCGGTTAGGCTATGGCTGGGATAAGGATATAGGATATTTTTTAGGGTATTTGCCTGTAGAATAGCTTTCGACTATCATGCGGGCGAAGCTTCTGCCAAAGGTATTAAGAACCTCCCACTGCTTCAGTACCGTAAAACGGTTTTTATTTTATTTATTTTTTATTTTAGATAGGCTCGCGCTTGACCACTATCTCACCTGATGGTAAGCGATGATGTGGTCGACGGTGTAACACGCTTGCCTAGAAGTAACCTATTCACTCTTGACTTAAAGACCCCGAGGTTGTAGCTATCTGGTAACACAGACTCCGGCAGGGAATTCCACTCCTTAGCTGTACGTATAATGAAACTATTTTCAAAACGTTTAGTGCGTATGGGTGGGATGTCCACCATGTACCGATGGCGCATCGCCGTACGTCTTGTAATCCGATGATGAAACGGGCTAGGCGGAATCAGATCATGCAGTCAAAAAACCGACAAGCTGGCAACACGACGCCGATGTTTAAAGCTTTGGAGCTTTGACTCGACCAGTGCCTCATTACCGATGAGCCTCTTGGCCCGTTTTTCGTTTTTGTTTACTTTCTAAAGCATACTCCTGAGTAACGGCTAGGTTAAAAGATTTAAATAAAAAACATTTATTATTGATTGAATAATGTACATATTGGTGAAACATGTTTTTTTCGTGTAACTAATAGTTTTGCGTTACTTATGGATACTCCTACAGAACGACTTGGATGTTTAAAAAGATTTTTAAACTGAAAAATTATGGCTAGAATTTCTTCATAACTGATATAGCATATTATGTAAATCAAAGAATATTTTGCAAACAAAACTGTCCAAAAGGAGGTTCAATATTGATATTCTGGCTCCGAGCGGGCGCACGGCCAGTACTGTGTTAATATTGGGGAATATATACACCTTAAAAGATATGAGTTTAAATCTGGTTAACATACTTAGCTTGCCTTCGACTAGGATAACAAACCAAGTCCAGAAAAGTCCGGTTTGGCCTGAACCAAGGGCCACATTTTCGCCATATCTTTCAGGCATAAAACTCAAAAACCATCAGAACAAATAAATGCAATTCAAAGATCTTATAGACAACATCAGCTAAGCTAGGCATTCCTTTCACTATTCCTACAAATCTTTCCAGTAGTTAATAAACTATTCATAGTAGATCTACATTCATAACTAGTCTTCATACCGACTCGTTGGCGCAATGTTTGCGTCTACAGATAAAATATGGCGACAAGAAGAGGGATGTGACGCAAGATGATTAGGTTGGTACTATTATATTTAGAGATCGAAAGTGAAAAGGAAATAAGGAATCGATTTGTCATAAACAGGACATAATAGGTATTTTGCTAAAGAGAAGAGTCAGCAGAAGTTAAAGAACACCAACAACAAAATTCGCCATTTATGGAGACGAAGCGGAAGAGACGAGTGTCGAACTCGTCTCTCCTACAGAAAGAACAAAAGACAAAATTGTGTGAAAAAGGTGAGGGAGGCTATTTTCTGCAGTGAAAGAAAGAAAGAAAAAGTATTTCAGTGGGACCGTAAAAGCTAGGAAGGTAGAAATAACTCAATTACTCTGTCCGATTTAAATCTTGAACCTGGGTTCCTGAGTTGGGTCGGCAGCTGTGCCACAGATTAGAGAACTTACTACATAACAGATATTTTATTCGCGGAGACCAAGTACACAATTTTGAGCTCAATATCCGTGAAGGTTGGGTTGACCCTTGACGGCTCGTTTCTTGCGAGGTTGCTCGAACTAAGACCACAGCGCCCACCAACCACGAAATCCCCTGGCACGCGCGAACTCTGAGCGCGATTTGTGATAATCGACTGGCGGAGCTGTGACGCTGCCGGGACCGCGCGAATACTTTTTTTTTTAATACGTGGCGTCTCACAGATAAATCATACTATTTACTATCTGCTTAACCCGTCTTCGCTGTGGAGACTAAACTATAGCCTCCAGCCAGGCACAAAAAACTTAACCTAAGTGACCATTCTGAGGGCTGCCCTCAGGGCGTCGCTGGGATAAGGACATAGGGGGGTCAACAAAGGCTGATTAAAGTTATTCTACCGTCCGTTCAGAAAATACCTACGTAGAGGAGAACGGACAGAGCTCGAAAATGTAAGCATTAATCGCTATAAGTACGGTCAATGCGAGGAGGTCTGGCTGCGCTTACAACCACTAACTAAATAACTAGACTAACGCCTGACGATGAGCAACATGTTACTTATAATTTAGTGAAAATTAAACACGTATTCCCCCTATATCCAATGAAGAAAAGTATTCCCCTTTCTAACTGAAACGCCACGTGCCTCCTCTCTCCAACCCAACACAAGTATTAAGGGCCCCAGATATGTTATCATTATTACGACACGTTTGATAACGCGCCTAAAATCTTACGTCTTCCGCTTTTTATAGGTCGGAATAGTCGCTATGGAAGTCACTTGCCCTTTTTCTCACAAACTATAAATATGTATTAACTAAAAATAACAATTTAAATTCAGACAAAGCTCCTGCAAAATTTATATTTAAGATACGACTGGCTAAGACAAATTCGCCATGATATCTACCGTCAACGAGGATGGACTTTCACTAGCCTATAGGTAAAGATATTTGAAGGGGTCCTTATTCAGAAGGGAACCTCTTTGAGAAGAAGACGTAGAGCCTAGTAACTGAGCAGCAACAGGAGGTACAAGAGAAAGTTCGAAGAATAAATAGATGGATTGTTTGTGTGGCGTGAATGATACCGTGACAGCAGACAATTGAAAATGGAAGAAAGCACGCGTCACAGGGTATGGCAGGCAGATGACGATTATAGCTACAATAGCAAGACTTTCTAGTAGAAGAAGACGTACTACATGCATCTAATCTAATAAAAGTATCAGAACTTCATCATGGATAAGAGATGGACCACTGACCAGTCAGCAAAACTCGTAGCAGAGATGCTAGCGCAGGATGTCGCTGAAACCGTTCAAGTTGTTTTAGCAATAACATCATCACTCTTCTCTCCTCTAAGACACCCCTATAGCTCAGACATTCAATTTAATGGACGATACCGTACATAAATAACATGGATTCAGTCTAATTTTAGCCGGAGCCATTACACCGGCACCACATTGGTTGTGCGGCTATAAATCCTCTTGAGAAGCCACCAATAACGACTGGGATACAGACGGCTTACTGGCGGGTGCTAAACTACCTATAAACTTAATATCACGCTTGTATTCCTCGAAGGTAGAGACAGGTTAGTTTCGCCAGTAAAGTAATGCGAGCCTATTGCGATCAACCGACGACCATCATTCCAGATGGCGAGCTGCTGCTGAGACATTGCAGCTGTGGAAAAACCCAATTACATATTTTTCAACCCGGCAATCGAACTCAGAACTTCATCTTCAGTAGCCGGCTGTCATTTACAAATCTTTAACAGTCGTTTTATGAGGATAAATAAGAGGAAAGCTGCACATTTGGATTTCGAGATACCTGTTCGTAAGTTGCAACTTTTCAGAAAGAGTTGTATCTACATGGCTCCCCTAATTTATAATGCTATGTATGCCGAAGTCAATTACCCAATTACCCTATAAAAAATCGTGTTTGGCACTACGCAAGTGGTTGTTGCAGGAATGTTTTTAGTTTTACTCAATTCACGATTTTTTTGTAATATGTCCCTGTAATTTTGTTTTCTCCTAATCTGGCATCAAAATGTAATGCTTAAGTAATTATTTAAATATTAAATAATATATTGTTTTTTTTATGATATGGTATTAATGTAAGTGTGTGCAGTTTAGTACCTATATAGATATATGTATAATTATTATTGAAATAATATTAAAATTTTAATGTAATGTAATTAAAAATGTATGAAAGAATTTAATTTAAGGCCGTACCCTGACCAAAAAATCAGCATGAAATATGAGCATTCCTATTGGCCTAGCGGCACTGGTGGCGCTTGAATTACAGTAGTTTATACGCCCAGATTTTAGAATAAAATGATTATAAAATCGAATATTGGTCTTTTGAAAAAAATAAAACTTACAAAATGTTCGTTATCAAATTGTCTATCCATTAGTGTTAGTACAAAATATAATTAATGAACACTTTACGAGGAGATGCATGCTATCAATAATTATTACTCATTTTTATGTTGTTGTTGGAAGGAGCTTAGTGATACTTACACACTCTTTAAAAAAAAAGTGTACTACCATTTTAGAATCAACATTATGTAGAAATTTAATGTATTTTTATTAATTGATATTTTAAATAAAGAGTAGATAGCTCTTAAAATCTGCACAAAAACGACTAGCGCGGCGTTTTGCTCGGGGAGGCGCCTTAATTGGAATTTGATTTTGCATGCCGTTAAAATGGTGAGACATGTAGCACTTTGCAATGTTATGAAATGAACACGTCTGTAAACACCATGTTTCTAGCAAATGAATATTCTATTCTATTCTATAGGTAAAAATCCAGGTCAAATCTGACATCAGTCTTGCCAAAGGTGTCGTATTACCCAGTTTCTGGGTTCTGGGCTCCATGTAAAATATTGATATTCCACTATATGCAGTTCCACTGGAAGCCAACCCTTACATAGTTGAGAAATATCTAGGCAGATTGTTTTTGATCAATGATTCAACAGCTTATTCTAAATATGGTCAACTTACTACACCCGTATTATTCAAATGATAACAGAATTGGGTCGTTCAAACTCATTATAACCGTAATAACATGTTACCACACACAATGAAATTACAATATAAACAATGCCAATTCACATTTAATGGATTCATCAATCAATCACTCGATTTACTTCGGCTCTGATTCATGAATATGCGATTCGATTTAGATTCGATGCATTATCTTGGATTCAATCAATACAGATATGGAACGCTTGTTGCAGTGTTTTGATACGTGTTTGCTCAAATTAGATTATTTTAGGCTTATTATTGGAAATATTGATAATTTTAAGCAATCAAACTTGTAGTTATTTGGTATTAAGACAAGCATTTTTTTAAATAAAATTTTGGGTATTTGGCAAAATGCAGAGTAGGCTAGCGTGAAATGTGATTATTATGAAGGCAATCCAGGCAGATTCTGATTTATCCCAATGAGTCTCAAGAGAGATGTAAAATGCAGATAAAAGGTAGTGCGTAGTAGTACAAAAAGATTTACCACGATCCTGCCACAGACGTCAAAATTTTAACTAGTAGTAGAGTAAAACTAGGGACTATGAATTAGAACCATTACGAAGGGCACAATTACACTAATTGTAAAGATGAAGATTTTAAAAATTACAACAGCAGTCAGTCCCTAATTTAAAAACAAACAAAAAATCAACACGCTTATCATGCCAAGGGCAAAACTAAACAACTTTAACCTGACCTAACAGCTTATAAATCATACCTTCAAACAGCTCATTATTGCCTCAAGGCATCCCACCCACACACAAACTAACATCGTTCCTATCCATCTTAACATAATCGTAGTTACATCATTAAATAATTATTTCTTAACTTTGATGACCAAATGACAACCGGTACTTCATAAAGGAATGTCGCAAAGCTAGTCAGAATGCAAAATATCGCGCAATCTTGTAGTATTTAAAGTGTTTTTAGATAATAATTTTACTACTTAGATAATTATGTTTTTTACGCATATTTGTTGTGTCTTGTTGAAATGATGATTAGAACTTTGGGAGGCAGTGTTTTGTTATATGAAGTAACTGAGAAATGGCGTCCAAGGACTGGCAGAAGGCATGTTAGTGGTCCGGCTGCGAGATGAGCAGAAGGCATGGTTGCCATGTGATCGCGGGTAGAACCTGGCTAAGAGCGGAATAGATCGTGGGGATTGGCACAAGAAAATAGAGGCCTGTGCTCAGATGTGGGCGAAGTCAAGCTGCGGATGATGAGGATGAGGGATTTGGCCGATGATCTATCGGTGGGACTAGTGTGACATCTTATCAGCGATGAATATTTATCGAAAGACTAAAATATATGGGATTGATAAGTAAAATGACACGTGGTAAATTATTGTCGCTGAGAGAACGTCAATTTGTTTAGGGCTGTAAGTCAACCTAGGAATACTCTGAACCGTTTCAGAAAAATAGGTCGAAAAGCGAAACAACAAATTCGCTAGCTAGTAAAATTGTAAATGAACTGAAGTTGATTTGCCTGCAAAATGGTCCTAAAATAACTATTGTCCATTTATGAATTAGTTAAGACCTATACCCGACGATTTGTAGACTACCGCACCGCTAAAAAAACGCCATATTTGTTATGGTTCTATAATAGTCTAACTTCGCCATCAACACCTTATAGCAATCGACTTGGACAATATTATAACTTAGGCATCTTCAATCCTTTTTCATGCGCGATCTAAATAGGTCATCATCCAAAATAGGTCCTATATTTTTTTGACTGCGAGCATATACCAAGCAATGTTTGCAAAGAAAGTCTCCGAGATAGCGACTCGTCTCTTATCAGTCATGCGTTATCAAATCACGAACGTTACGCAAGATGAGATTCCGGTTTGTCGAAAAACAAGTTTGTCTTATATCTGCCTGCTATAAAAATAGTTTCGTCATTTACTTTCGACGCTATGCCTTTAGAGTTATTGTTAATAAACTTCGGTATATCTTTAACATGTTTCTCTTGTCCTTATAAAAAGTTGTTCGGGGTCGGTGCAACATGTCTTCTTCCCACATACCTACTTCTGTATTAGTCTTCTCCCTTCTACATAATTATAGTATCATCTTTCTCACAGTCCATCCTCCTTTATTACTTTTCTTGAAAAACTTGGCTATTTTTAATACCCATATAGTTTTTAATTATAATTAGAAGTTTTGAGTGCAAGGGTCTCCATTTTAGCAGTGTCCTCAATGCATAAAACATTCGTAATCATTGTATTATTCATTTGACTATTATATAACAAATTACATCGAATATAACTGTCAAATACGGCGCACCAAACACTATACAGCTGTCAAAATGCACTGTCAGTGTCAAAAAAGGCACGCAGACCACAGACCACACTGCAACTCTATTGTCCGTGCATCAAAGAGGTAATAAACAAAATAGGTTAACAGTACTACGCACCAACATGTAACATATACGTAATTGTAATTAATTAAAGTGTTGTGTTGACAATGCAAGCTGTAAAGGTTTAAAGGTAGAATTTTAATGATCTTATTTACATTCATTAATTAGTCAAATGTAATTTATAATGCCATAATGGCGAAGAAAGAACAAGGTGTATTGTTTTAAGATACCTTTTCACTAGTTATACAATTCAGTGAGTTTGTTTTGAAATAGGAAACATCTATTCGACACGGACCAAACACAAAAGGTAGCAACAATCACAAGGAGAAGAATAGAAAGGAAAGTTGAGACCGTTTTTGGGACAATTAACGTCATATTACTGCAAAAATTTAAATATTGCCGGTTTTTGATAATAAAACACAAAAAAGTCTGCATAATGAAGCTGAATGTTTCGTGAAGGTTTACCGAGAAGAATGAAGATAGAAAATGTTTTCCGCTGTCGCCGTCCGTCGCCAAGTACCTTGGAAGTAGGTCAAAAAGATGATGGTAAAAAAGAAAAGGTTTCATACTTCCTAGATGACATGTATCTTCTCTTTAATATTAGTTGACATTTACTAAACAGTATAAATGTTTCTTTAGATTTACAGTTACTATAGTAGTACTAGGGACATGGCAACCTGCCACAAATGCCATACGTTTTATTTGTTCTAAGAATGTCAACAACTTCTCGAGGAGAGGAATTTAAATTAACTCTAATTTAATTAGAAAGAATTCTAGTAAAATGCTGGGATTAAATGTTCCTACTATGAAATGTAAAGATCTATGATGCTTCTTTGTATACAAAGAAAAATATTGAAAAGTGTGAAATTGAAATATGAAAGCAACACAGAACAGGATACAAGAAAAAATATCATATGACTTTCATATAGTGGTATATATATTTATTATTTCTTTATAGTGGTCAAACATGAGCCTATAGACGAAAATAATAATAATAAACTGGGATAAAACCAAAAGATATGAAACATCAGATTTTAAACAATTTTCAAATATTACAGTTTTTTTGAAATATTTGAAAATTCTTTATGCCATGATCTATGTTTTTCTTAATTTCTTAGTATGTCTAAATACTGACCTTTGACTACATTTGCATATGTGTCGATTTTGTGATAGTAATAAAACAATTATTTCTAACACCCAATCACCTAAATCTAATCAGATTTAGGTCCTATTAAATCACTCTAGATTGCTAATCGCCAATCTCTTCACAGAAACCAAATTACGCTAAGTGTGCCTAATCTTCAGTTATTATAGGTTTTAAGAATTTCGAGTAAAACACGAAATGTGCGTGACTGATAACCATGAACGCTGCCAAGCCCGTTTTGATGATAGCCTTGAATGTATGAAGGGAATTGGATGCGGTAGTTGGCAATGTAGTGAAAAAGTTTTTCGTGTAAGTAATACATGCGGTTGTGACCAACTAATCAATGTCTCAGGAGGCTCGACTCGCCGTTCTCATCAGCATGCTGCTGCCTACACTTATGTATAGAAGTGAAGGTTGGGTATGGCAAAAAATACATGAATGTAGGATTAATGCAGTAGAAATGCGTTCCTTGCGAAGTATGATTGAGGAATGATGTAATAAGACAACGTTGTGGTTTAAAAGAAGATGTAGTGACTAAAATTGAAGTGAGTATGCTAAGATGGTTTGGCCATGTTGAGAGGATGAATGAAAGGCGACTAATGAAAGGTATTTACAAGGGAGCCGTGAATGGAAACGCCAGGAACGCCCTAGAAAGACATACATACACCTTATTGATGATATTCTTCAGAAATCAACATCTAAAACTTCACTATACACTACATTTAATCATTCGCTCAAATAAATCAAGTAATTCACTCCGAAACCCTTCGCCTATTTAAAACATCATTTTATCAACTTCACGGCCCGACCGGCCGGCCACAACAAAAACAAAAGAAAGCCCTTATAAATGCCGCCTCCAAACTTCAGACGTCGCCGTTGACACTTACAAATGTACCGGCGATAATACTCCGCTAATTAATTGTATGGGTTTGTTGAACCTTGAGAAACCAGGGGGCGATACCGGCAGACTGACGAATAAAATTTGGAAATATGGGTATCTGTTTTGTGGAGAAAATTAGTAATTCAAATCACTTGTTGATAGTAACTGCTTTGATGGTGTCGATGTCGAATTCGGAAATGACTGAGGACCGGTTTTTGTATTGAGAATTTGGAGTTAAGAATGTGTTAAACCTTATATTCATGCCAAAGTTTAACAGGTTCTCAGGCTTAAGTAGAGTACGACAAAACTTCATGATCTTAATTCAGAAATCTTGGGTTATAAAGGGTTTTTTTTACAGCAAAGCATTCGATGTGATTTTTGTGCTCATTTTCTCATAGTTCAGCTGGACATGAGAAAGGCTTGGACAGGTGGAATGTAATGAAATATAAATAATAGTTAAAAAATGTAGAAAACAATTTTCATCATCATCAGCCTTTTAATGTCCCCACTGCTGGGACACAGGCCTCCTCTCTGTGAGAGGGAATGGACCGTAATACACCACGCGGGTCCAGTGCGGGTTGGTCTTTGAATTTTTGGTAAATAGTTTTCAATAAATTTAAGTTTAGAATAGATTGATTAACTAAAATATATATTTTATTATATTAAATTAAAATATTAAAGCGTATTTTTTTGTTTTTTTATACACATTTTTTTTTTTACTTTTTAGTTCAATTTACCATTAAAGCGAGTTTTTTAGCTTTTTAATCGGCATTTTTTTAATCACTGTCATGGGAGTGGGTGATTAGCTTTCCTTGGTACTTGGCACAAAGACACTATCGGTATCCGATATAAAGAAATAGCTAATCCTGAAGTTCCTGGTAAAGATAATGGGACAAACTATTTAAATTATTGCACTAGGTCATCGGTCTTTGATAAGTGTGCAAAGTTTCAAATTAAGCCGACGTTTTGAAGGGGGTGAAAATCACGTTCAAAGATTCCGTTACTTAAATACCAAGCAATTAAAAGCGTGTTAATACTGTCTTCGTAATATCCTGCGCCCTGTGCTTAAGAAACAGCTATCCATATAGTAATAAAAGAAAACTTGTCTTCGTAAGTATGAAGGTCAGCCAGGTAAGCATCAACAAACTTATCCTATTCGTAACGTATTCCGTTCATGTGTTAATGCGAGAAAGAGGTCGCCACCTCTGCGTGCACTGTAGGCCAAAGAGATAAGACTGTGGTATTTAATAATTTATGTTACTATAAATACTTTGAGATTTCTCCCCGATAGAATATTTATTTGAATTACCAGGTACCTACGGGTTTGAACTGGGGGGTGACCATAAGCTCTTAAAGCGGTATCAATTTGAGATCAAATAAGGGACAGATGTATCTGACTTGTATACATCTGTCACTTACTCGATATCAAATTGATACCGCTCTAAGAGCTTATGGTCACCCCCCTGAACACTACACAATTGTGATGGTCAATTCTCTTACCTACTTACTTCGTTCAAGTCGTAATATCATCTCGGCAACAACCAATGTCAATAACTTGTCAAAATGTGCTTATATAAAAGTGTTTTTGACAGCTTGCGACCGAAATACAAATGCAAAAATTCCTTAAAAATAGGGCGTCACCCCTTGAGCGTGTTTTGAAAAACATAGTAATTCAAAAAACGGAATGTCCTAATTTTTAGATTTTGAGAAAAATGCAGTTAAAAGTTTAGAATTATGTAATTTTTATCCTTTTTCTTTACCAGTATGAACCGGTATGTCATGGACATTCCCGGTTCTTTTTGTTTCGGCCATAAACAAAAACTTCTATTTAGTGGCTTACTTTTAGAAAAAGTTAGTGATTGAGAATAAAACTACCATAGATAAAGATTTACTTGCTAATAAAAAATAGAAAAATTAAAACTAAAACATTCCCTGTTCTTTGCCTGTACCCTTCAATTGAGATATGCTTTAATCTTTAAGAAATCCGATTGACAAGGTCCGTATGTAGCTTTTTCTTGATGGATTAACAGACTCAATGACTTCATAATAAATGAATAAGCCTTGACCTTAAAAACAATGATGAATCACCCAGAAGAATCTTATGCGCAAAAAGTAGTTACGGCTGATCAATACCAATAATGCAAAAAGAACTGGCCGCCTAGCAGTCTGACCATTCCATAAAAGCTTTATAAAAAAGCTGCCAGCATTGTCGATGACGAAGATAATTGGCTCAAAAAATGACGTGTAATGAGTACCTTACATTTTTATTATCGCCATTACACTGTCGTGCAAATAAATTGTAAGAGCGTCGTTATGACTTGATTGTAGGGGACAGTATTATTTATTGAGAAAGGCTGAGGTCAAGAAAGGTACAATTATGTACAAAGAAAACTTAGGTTAAATCTATATTTTCAATCAGTTACTTTCAATCGTAGTTTGGCACAATCTAATCTCGAGATTTAGGTATTTTATCTGTAACAGAAAAATATTTTCTGTCATCGTTATACTGGAAATCTGGCGACTTTAATACTTTGGTGACACTTGGGGGAAGCCTATTTTCAACAGTGGACGTTTATCGGCTGAAATGATGATGATACTGGAAATCTACCAGATCTATCTATCTCTCGACTAAGAACCAAAGCTATAATACTTCAATGAATTAAAATATTGCTAATCATCTTATCTCGAGATATGGTTTATCTGTGATATAGACCTAGGTTTTTGTATATCAGGATAAAATCTTTTTGTTGATAAACTTTGTAAAATGAAGCATGTATGGATCGTAGCAGGTGGCGTTATGTAGGTTAGTATTAACTCGGTAAGTACTCTTTCGCGCAAAGAATACAATAACTACAGTTTAACTTAACTAATAAGGCCATTTTACATCGCAATTCATTTCGTTACTGTCCAGCATGGCTATTTAAATAAACAAATTACACTTATTGCTGGCAAATATCATGTAGTTTAACTCAGACAGAATAAACACCTGTGTCTACGAGATAAAATACAAACATTGCAAAACTAGTTTTAAAATATTCATTTCGTTGACAAGAAAATACTCGTAACAAAATACTCGTTCTTTAATGACATTGAATTTTAAAAACACCATTTCAATCATTGTCTATTGTAACCTACTTTTGAATTTGTTCAAAATTACTTAATTTTACATTCATATTTCGAACGTATACAGACAAAACAAATCTAGATCTGTCTGGCTCTGCAAGATAATAATGATAATAAAATCAAATAAAAAGTCTATTCAAATAGCTAGCCTTGAATGAAACACTTCCGACTGAAAAAAGTCTAATGTAGGTTTAACTTTTTGCTGCACTGCAATAGACAGTATCAATATCATTATTGGCTAGAATTAAGTCCGCCTACATTGTTATTAATCTTTAAATCGTATCAAAATAAAACGAAGACGGAATTAGTTTATTTCCCCTTCAAATAAAACTATTAAAATCTCTCATACCGTGTAACAAATTATTTTGTACACCATATCAAATTCCTTTCTCCTAACTACATCCGACCTCAAAAAAACCTAATCACATGACCCAAAAACTAATTTCCCGAGCGCACACATTAAAGAACCCTTGAGTTGCCATCTGTCATGTTGACAGGCGTCGAGACAATGATTTTGACAGCGGCTGTCAATGAGAGCTTGCAATTAGGGTCCCGTTACGGATATTTGTGTTAATACTGCACTTAAAATGTCTACACTTCGAATATAAGCTGGCTTTTATTTGTTTTGTTGGCCTACAATGAAAGTACGTTTGATTGAACGGATTCGTAGACAGTTTTGGGCACAATGAAATTGGAAAGAGCTACAATATTGATAATCATTATGGCATACAGTTTACTAGGCTATACTCATTTTATCTACTTTAAGTTTCTTAGTTTCTAAAATGTTTTTATACGATTATAAAAGTAGAACATTTCAGCATTTTCATGAGCTTGAACTGTAATTTCCGTTCTCTGTTGCTTTTCAAGTATTCTACTCTATTAAACTATAATACCACATAAATCATGAAATGTCGCATCGACCAAATAAAGTAACTCATTTTCTCGATCAAGGATAATCTTATTCTGATTTTAATCGCACACAAGAATATATATACAATCGATATGCATCAAAAAAATCTTTACATATAAAAAAACCGAGCCCAAACATCTTCCATTTGTATTTATTCATTCAGAAATTGTCTGAATGGCCGTGCGAGTGAATTATAATCTTGCCTTAACCTTCAAAGTGTTGTTGACTCTAACTAAAAATAGGCACGAGTTTCGTAACAATTTTTTCTTTTTTGTTGTTAACCGTAGAGAATAAAATACTCCTTTTACCGTGACCTTCTTTGTTTTTTATTGTGTCATCTAATTTTAATTTTTTGATCAACATAAACCATAGACGAAGAGGATGAGCTGTCCCTCATGAATGTAGCGAATACAGGGAGTAAAGAGGTCGTGAATTGAATTTTCTTCTCAAGTGTAACCGCTTCTATAAGAGAATTCGATTTTTGAATGGGTTCCTTAAGAAGAAAAAACAAATAATACTTATTTATACAAAACATAGCCTGAGTTCTAGTTTCGACTCCAAAGTCAGGCAAAGCGTTGTAGGTTATTAGGAAATTTTAAGAGATCATTTATTTTATTTATCCTATAGTATCTCACTGCTGCCTGTGTCCCAACAGTGGGAACATTATAAGGCTGATGATGATGATCACAGTGCTGAGCATAACATTCTTTACAGTTCGCAATTGCATTCCAAAAGAACATAGTTACCATAAATTATGGAATTATTATGCTTCTATCAATAAATCTATCTCCATAAACAAATATTTCTTATACAATAAGGTACTTCAGACATCCCTTCAAATATTATTTCTATGATGTATCACACGCCGTTACTTATAAACGTCGGGAGCAACAAACTCTAAAGTGAAAATAACAGGACTTAAGTACCTGACTCCCTGAACAAACACTGAAAAATATCGCGCTATCACTGATTCATTCATGTGTGTTTTACACTTTGTAAGGTAACACACGATATGTATTACACATTATTGACTGTCATCGGCATTTGATCTTCATAAGTCACCCTGATCTTCGTAAATCAACACAATCTCTGATCTGAGAAATAGATGTTAGGATCTTGTCAACTAACTATTCTAAATTCAAAAACGTAAGATTGTTTTTTTTTGCTAAATTACGGGGGACGTATTCTAGGGCAATGCTCAACCTCAAATCTCGAATCAAAACTGACAGAAACGGTCCAAATCGCGAATCAAATTTAGCTTGAATTCGATATTCAAATCTTGAGCATTGAATACAGGCCTAAAGCATCAGATTCTTTTTTATTTTTGCTATTAAAACTCGACCTCGTAATTTACTACTGTCATTACGTCCTCACAGTTGGCTGGTCACATCGACCTAGAATTCTAAAGTTGTCTGTTACTCATCCTAGAACTTTAAATTTCCTGGTATTGTTTTATTTTTGATGATGCTACTGTCTAGATTACAGGGTTACAGTTTTATGGCTTTGTAGGTTTTGTGTCATCCGCTTTTTTGGGGATTTTAGTGGTGTGAGAAACTGTGTACACAATGGTTCATGTTTTACTTTGTAAACGTCCGGTGATTAACCGCTTTTCTGCACGAAATGAATCATTTGGAAAATAATTTAAAAAACTTGTTAAAATTGTTTATAAAAAAACCTGTCTAGAGAATACACACATTGTTTTGAGAGGATTTAAAACGAACGAAGGTATACTGAAAGTTTTCGTATTTTATTTGATTTGACCCATGGTATAATAATATACTCCGATTTGACCTTAATATGACATCTCAGTTTTACATACAGAATTCTTCTAAGTCAAGAATCTTCAAAACTACTCGTCGCTGAGCATCGTTCTATACCGAATACGATTCATCAAGTAGAATTTCGAAAGATCTCGTCAATAAAATGTATGAAAAAGCTCACCTGAACAATGTGAGATCGCCAAAACGAACATCGCCATACACAGGGTCAATCTCCTTAGCTCCATAGTGCTGCTCTTCTAAATATCACTTAGAAATTAAATAAAAACACTATACAGTTCACTTAGTAATAAAAATATTACTAAAACTGATCAAAAACTGTTAAAAACACTGGCACTATCACTGAAGGCACTCCTTTCTTGGTTATTCAGGCACTTTTTCGTTTAAATCTGGAAAGGAAAAATACAATTATAAATATAACAGAGCCTAAATAAGCTTTTTGTTTAAATCTCAATTTGAATGACAGATTTGATGATGAAATCAAATCTTATTATAAATTGAGATTCCTTCCTGAACATCTCTCTAGAGTACGTTTTTTTTTTTGAATACGTTCCCGTTAATTAGTTAAAAATGTTTCATAATGGCGGTGCATTTTGTGTTTGTGGAGCGGTTTCACAAAATATTAATTAGGAATTTTATATTTCCATAGTCAGAACATTTCCATAATATTTAGCATTATTTTATATTAATTTGATAAGACTATCGAAAAATAAATTCGATACTATTTTTATCACCAAACCTACACTTTAAACTTTAATGATTCTACACAATTTGTTAAATAATGAATATAACAAACGTAAATTAGCGTTTTTTGTACTTCCTTGAACATTCAAGACTCAAAATTATCACAGCTTAGTAAGAACCGTTGTTTCTTCTACATTAATAATTAGTCTACATTCTCAGCCATATGTAGAATCAATCATATTATAAAAAACCAGGCCTATCAATAAAATTAGCCGTTAGCGAACACCTACTAAACAAATCGGATTTAGTCATTCATTTGATTGCGAACATAAAACTTGAGACATTATAAATTTTAAACATGACTGTTATAGACTCACTAATAACCATTTCATGCTAATTTATTTATATTTGAGATTCTTTTCGAATTGATTAGTTGCATCTGCAGTTCAGAATCAGAACTGCTCGGCAGAAAATCTAACGTTTAGTTTTCGGATCGAATGGTTGGTCAAGACTGGCAGCCTTTTTAATAAATACTGAAATTATACTAAAATTGAAAAAAGAATGCCATAGATATGATATAGTCCATGAACATTCCTTTAAGAAATAATTGCCGCAGACACATAAACGTTCGAAATGCAAACATAGCAAGCTTACAAAACTTAATGGCATTCCCCCCAACTCTTTAAGTGTTGCCATCTAAATTATGGCCAGTAATAAACAAGTTTATTGCCAGAATACACATTACTTTTGGACGATATATTTTTAGTACTGTTATGATCTTTTATATTGGTTATTTTTGGCTGAAATTGGGGTTAAATAGGTCGTAACTGCGTGTTAAAGGTTTTTGAAACTACACAGGAACATAACATCGATATTATGACTAAAAACTGATGACAAAAAAACACTAGCAAAAATTAAGTAGGAGTTCATTGAACTAAATCCGGATACGTTAAAACAAGAAAAATAATCCATTAGAATAAGTTCAAAGACTGCTGGATAGATGTAGACAAACATACAGAATCCAGTTCCTGTACAAATATTTGTCTCCAAACGGGAAGTGAACCCTGCCCCTACAGAAGGCGAACCCTCCTCGACTTCGTACTGTAGTTATTTAACACACATTTTTCCTTTATCTACTATACAACAATATTGTCGACAAACTAAAAATCCAGTTAAAATATTTTTGTATGTACTTCAAAAGGTCAAATCCAATTAGATATACATACGACGACATCAACCGAATGATAAAAAAAAACAATCAAACTCGGTTTATAGTAACTACAGTTGATTACGGGGTCAAAGTTAAGGCCTAAGGTTTCACGGACGCGCCTAAAATACGCCGCGTAGCTTGCGAAGCCCAGCGTACTGAACTCTGTCCACCAGACGTATTGCACGCGTACGTTTTCAATAATTTCAACAAATTACGGTGCCATGCCATTCCCGCCATTGTTACAAAAAATTAACATGTCGCACGCTTAATAATAAACCGGAATATGTCAAAAATTGAGGATTCCCACTTTTGTTAATAAAACGAACTAACTCCGATTGAAGAATATATAGGTACGATCCCGCTATTCGAAACAAACCAAAATGGCTGATTGTTAGTTCACCCTTCTCTTTTCTACAAAAGCGCGCGAAAATGCATTTCATGCAATAAAGTATTATTCAGTGATGCGGCGACCGTGATGTGAGATAGGTGTCGTTGTTTTGCG
Source organism: Orthosia incerta (assembly GCA_948252205.1). NCBI lineage: Eukaryota > Metazoa > Arthropoda > Insecta > Lepidoptera > Noctuidae > Orthosia > Orthosia incerta. Next base: position 22,894,404 of record OX411761.1, read on the forward strand.
ACTACGGTGGAGAAAGGTGAAATAATTCAGTTTATTTTCAAACGCAGGTGAGACTATTCTCTTATTTTTATTTTCTAAACAAGCATGTTTCGATTTACTTCATTTTAGTTGAAAACAGTGTTATAATACAGCATGTACTATTTAGACTTGTTACAGTTTATCATTAAATTATAATTGTATAGATGAGAAAAATTGCGTATTAGTGCGTTTTAGTATATTTTTTTTATTTTTTTTCGAGAAGCAATTCATTTTAAATCAGTTTATTACCAACACTATCGGTACATTTAAATAATACTTGTGTTTATTTCAGTTTACGTTTTAAATGATCCTAAAGTCTAAAATTGCTCTAGCAATTGCTGCAGTTTATTACAAAACGTCCTTTCAATTTATTTTAAATACTCATTAATAAAAAGTATTAAATTTCTAATGCCATAGTTTTAAACCTGCAGATGACGTCTGCAAATAGGAAGCAGCGGTGCCTTAAACGTCTTATGATGAGTAATAATGCTGGATGTACTGATACGGATAATTGTAAGCTAGTCGAAATAAAAGTAAGTAAAAAACGTCGTGTTTACGTAGTTACAAGTGCAGTAAGCCAACTGTAAATTTGCAAGTGAGTAAACGTAACTATAGCGTTTGCGTTAAGATTATTATTCTCATCCTTATATTCTTATCATTATGATATAACAGTCAAATTTTAACGCAAACGAAATAGTTACGTTTACTCTCTTCCAAACTTACACTTGGGGTACAGTATCTATAATACATTTTACGTAATATTCTCTGAATTAATTGAGGGCTTTACCTTTTTATTTAATGTTGTGTATTATTTATTTTATAGTTTGTTCAATGAAACAGACGATGAAGTCCAGCACAGCATACAGGAAGACAAGGTCCCCAGCTCACCATGCAGGAAATCAAGGTCACCACGTAATACATCGTTCAGAATGTCCAGGGGGATGAAAATCCTCATTCAGGTTTGAGAGAGATAGCCACCGAACTTTCTGTGTCTCACGAGTCGGTCCGTACCATTTTAAATAATCACTTGGCTGAACTCGATTCCGGCGAAAAATGTTTTGATGATTGGATTATTGATTGGCGTAAGTAAAATATGACCAACATCATGAGGAAAAGATACAGAGTACAGATGAAAAAAGCTAGAGTGAAAAAATATTACTGAAAATAACAAAATCGTAATTTAAAACTTGCAAGCTGTTTTACAATGTCCAAGTGGTTTTTTTTATACTCTTGCTCGCGCTTGGCCACTATCTCACCTGATGGTAAGCGATGATGCGGTCGACTGTAAATCACGCTTGCCTAGATAAAACCTATTCACTCTTGACTTAAATACCCCTAGATTGTAGCTGTTGGGAAACACAGAATCCGGCAGGGAATTCCACTCCTTAGCTGTACGCACAACTAAAGTATTCCCAAAACCTTTTGTGCATATGGGTGGAATGTCCACCATGTACCGATGGCGCATCGCCGTACGTCTGGTACTCCGATGATGAAACGGGCTAGGTGGAATTAGATCATGCAATTCCATCGCACACTCGCCGAAATGTAAACGATAAAAAACCGACAAGCTGGCAACTCGGCGACGATGTTCAAGGAGGAGCTTTGTTGACCAGCGCTTCATCGCCGATTAGCATCTTAGCCCGCTTTTTGATCGGCTCTAGTGCATCAATCTGGTATTCGGCAGATTCGTCCCAGAGATGAGAACAATACTCCATGCATGATCGAACTTGCGCTTGATACAAGTTGAGCAGCTGTTCCGGCGTGAATTAATTTTTTTGCAAGGATCCCCAACTTTTTGGCAGCCAGCAGAGCCTTTGCCTCAATGTATGGCCCAAAATTGAGAGTCGATGTCAAAGTTCCGCCAAACGGCTCAAGATGGTCCGTTATTGGCACGGTCACATCTCGGAAAGTTAGAGCCGGGTGAAAATGCCTCTCGATAGCCTCACTCCTTAATGTGAATGGCATACGCTAGAAGATCCCCAGTAGACAGATTTTGGCCGCAACCGTTTTGACGGTCACTAAGGATATCGTTAGTTTCTAGGTATGCCAGGAGCTTTGTATAAGTACACGCTCCATACTCTTACGGAGTATGTACGTTACTGAAATGGGTCTGTAGTTGGCCGGGTCAGCTCGACTACCCTTCTTGGGCCCGGGCTGTGCGTTAGCTTGATTCCAAGCATTCGGCACTTTTCAAGTCTCATACGAAAGGTAGAATAGGCGTGTCAAGATCGGAGACAGTTCAGGCGCACAGGTTCTAAGAACTATTGCTGGTATTCCGTCAGGCCCGCTAGCCTTGTTTACGTCGAGGTAGCGCAGCACCTTATGGAGGTATTTTTGATGGATGCGAATATCCGACAATCTCTTCTCGCATCCATCAAGTGAAGGAGGGGGCCGCGTGTCACCAGGATTCATACGTGAAGATTTCGTAAAAAGAGAGGCAAATAAATTTGCCTTCCCCTCAGCGGAGTGGGCCAGCGACTCGTCGGGTTTCAGCAGTGGTGGTAGTGAGGGATGGCAGAAGTTCGACTCAACCGACTTAGCCAGGGACCAAACGATTTACTATCTGCTGGGTAAGAGCAAGTTTGTTCCCTATTCAGCCAATGTGGTCGAAACGAACCCTTCGCAAAACCATCTTGCAGGACTTGGCAGCCCTGTTGAAGTCCTTCTTCTTCTAATCCACGTCACTCGCTTTGCGCGATCGATCGTCGGCCCATGCCAGGTACGCCTCATGCTGAAGCGCATTGGCACGATGACATTCGGCGCTAAACCATGGCTGGTCAACGCTGGACAGTTTTTATTCTTTTGTATTACAATGTTTAATGTTCTTTAGCATAATTACGTAAAGCTAGATCTCTTAAGCATTTTGTAATGACTAACTTTAATTACCACTGTTGTTATTAGGGTAATAAAGTAGTTACGATAGAACTTAAAATATAAACTGTTATTTTACATTAACAAAGGTTTTTTGCGAAACATTTCAGTATTTTATTTCCTTTTTACTTTTAAAGTGTAATAAGTATTATATATTTAAATATATTATATTATTTATTAATACTAAACTGAATGATTAAATATTAGTTTGTATAAATTTAGAAAATGGATCATAAATTTTTATACTAAACTGACCTAAGTCAAAACTTTAGAAAATAAACTTCATTTATTCATTTGATATAAATAATATAATTAAACTATTATGCCAGCTATATTCGTTATACATCTCTCTACAATTTAAGACCAAGAAAATAAAAATAACACCATAAACACGTGAAGACCATCAAAATGTTTTCAACAAGTTAGAGACTCAAAACTTTGACCGCGATTTCCCAAAAAAGTTAAGTTTTGTCTTATTCCAGTTTATTATTAAGCGTGCGATGTGTGTCCACGCGGTGCACGCCACGGCGGCGGCGGCGCGGCGTATGACATGCGGTACGCCTGGCCTCTAGAAGCCTGCATGCTGCGATAGCGACGTGAGCGCGACGATGTTGACGCTACAACGACAGTTTCATAGATTTGTATGTAAGCTGCAAGCAGGCGTACACCAAGCGTACAGTGACGAACACGCGTCTATGAAGCTACGCGACCGTGGATAGTAGGCCTAACTGTTGTGTCTTTACTTAAATTTAAAACTAGCTAGCTTAATAAAATATTATGTTAATATTTCATATTAAGTAGATCTTAATTATTAAGTTAAGTTTTGCATGCCAGCCATGATCAATAGTGAAGACACTAGGTATTTCTAATGTTACCTAAACATGCAAATCCAGTCTATTAACCCATAGTTTGCAAAAATATTTTAATTTGTAAAACATTCAACTACTTAGCAAAACCGAAACCAACCACAACTCACACGTCCAACGTCAGCCCATACATTACAAAAGCGACTACATAAACACAGCCTAACAAGATACCGCTGACGGACATTGTGACACTGCCAGACACGTCGGAGAGATACGACACGACCCGATAGCCTGTGAAGTGTGTATTTATACTGTAATACCTTATAGGTCAGGATAGCCTGGAAGAAATACGCCGAAATATGAAGGTGGATTTTTTATTGGAGACGATACGCGTAAATTGAAAATAACATTGATCAAAGGAGAATAGAGGTAGAGCGAAAGATGCGGATTACAAGAAAAATGTAATCAAATGAAGAAGAAAACACGAAGAAGTGTGACAGTGTGATTTGATTTGAGATTGTCAGAAAGTTAAAGCTATTGGCGTGATCCAAAACTTATATCTCTATGGCTAAGAACATACAAGAACCATCAAATCACGCTATTACGAAATCCCGGTTACAACGTAGCCTATTAAACAAGTTACCTGACAATTAAAACGAAGAAGAAAAATCTACTTACTGAGCATTTCCATTAGACAAAGATGAGATTGCTATAGAAGCAAATGCTATAAATTTTAATATGAATTCTACACCAATAAGTGCAATGAACTGCCATTGTGAATGGATAGGCGAAAAAACTAGCTCAAGGGTTTTCCCAGCTTATTGACCGCCTGAGTTAAACTGGTTGTCCTTAAAATGTAACATACAACTTTGAATGAAGATGTTTCTAGAGTTGTGAATAGAGCAATTTAGCCGTCACTGCCAACGGTAGTAACGGCCAAATTACTCCATATACAAGAAAACTTTATAAATGTGTCGTAATGTGATTTTCTCTTTGTAACTTTAGATATGCTTGTCCATAAATTTCATCTTTGAAGACACTTACAGCAAGACTCAAGAAGTAGTCTATTTCCAATATCTATCATATCATCTTGCTCTTGACCATTTCCCAATTTATTTGACGCATCGTGTCTTCTTCTTCTTCTATATTAGTCGATATTCCAGTAACCACCTCCTTTCTAGGCATATCACCTTTCACATAATCCATCCATCGTTTATTTGGCTTTCCCCTTTTTTTATCTATTTTGTTATACTCCAACCAAACTTTACATAATAATGGAGAACAAACGATCTAGTTCTATTAGCAAAATGTTTAACCATTTCAACAAATCTATCAGTAACATCTTACAGCAAAAACAATGTCATAAACAAACCACAATCCTATAAAGAAATCAACAATTGACCATCTAATCCAGACCAATAACATACAGTACCCACCCTCTATCAGTTACAATAACGGCTTTAAGATCAAAGGGACGAACGGATGGAAGGCCTAAACCAATAAATCTTTGGTTATTTTTAACTAACAGTACCTTAAGTATCGTCTTCCTGGTTTAAAGATGGGTTATTAATTATAGGAATGTAGGTACTTGATCTTGGTAGTGAAAATATCGTGTTTTAGAAAGGATAGAGAGATTAGTTATGGCTGGGTTGTGAGTTATTTGATTGATACTCCTTGAGGTACCCCTAAGAAAAATTGATTGTCTAGTTTCTTGCAAATTTTTGTCATTTAAAGGTGAATATTTTTTCAGTCTTTTTCAGTGTACTGTTTTCCCAGCAAATTTTCAGGTATGGCTTAGTATCTCTATATTTTTGTGCCCTTTTGATACCTGTCTCGCAATAATAGTATTCCGGCTTTCAGATTACAGTTACCTCGATCAAGAGAATGATTGTATCAAAGGCTTTCGTTAAGTCTGTGAACTGGTGCAAATGCAAACACACTGTAATTACTAGTTACAGTGATAAAGGAATAAGCTTTTTAGATAAAGATTAAATGGATCTTTTAATACTGAATTATTCTCCAAATGGTCACAAGTGCTAGTCAAATGCCACAAATAAATAGCAGACATATTTCAAGCAAACTGTTGACTATATCAGTGCCCTTATCAACAGAACTTGTCCTAAAAGGCGTTGAAGGGAAAGTGTTACCCACGTCAGTAAAAAGTAGATAGATAGGTAATGGATTGACAACCTGTTGCCTTTATAATCGCTTCCGCGTTAAGGCGTTTTATTAGCTTTTTAGTGTTGTTTATCTATCATTTACGTGTCTATAGTAGCCTTGGTAACAAAACTGATAAAGGCACGTTCATCGTTTTTTCTTTTAAGTACTACTACACTTACGATAACTTTAACTGTATATAAGATTCCATTTTCTTCTACTCTGATATCTTTTTGTACGAGAATAGTTCGTTTTTCTGCGAATAAAATAATCAGTAAGATTACTAGAGAGATTGATAACTCATGTTGCTTTTAAAGTAACTTTCTTCTTGGTTTCGTGAACAGTGGTGTCACTCTCAATAGTCTCAATATATTACTTATTCCTTTTGAGATATAACAATATTACTAAACTTGCTGACAGACTTTTAGATACGCCATAAGCTTTCGTATCCAAGCCCTTTGTTCTTGTCCAAGTCCGAATTCACTATAGTTAATGGTGCAACATACTTTGAGGTCACAGAACCGGTTCTTTGGACCTTTGGTTCCCATGGCGCTTTAATTATGTTGTGATTATTGCGTATCTCGGCTAATAAATATTGATGATTTGGTGCAAGAGACGGGCGGTTTCAAGTTTTAGGTAAAAGAGGTTTTATTACGGCTTTTATGGAAACTGGAAGAGTAATGAGATAGATGTGATACGAGACAAATATAATGGTTTTAATTTCGAAGTGCTTGTGGAGAAAGAACAGCTTTTAGTTACTCTATACGTAAATAATATTTATTATAGCGTTACTTTTAATTAGTTAGTTATCTTTCAGATGATGAAAGTACTTATGAATATGAACAAGGTTTGCTATAGAATGCCAACTCTCAATTCATGATAAATAATCAGCTCTTCCCTACATTATATTTGTCGATTTAACAGCTGATATTTTTCATATTTCAATGTTGACTAATACTAAAAATTATTTATATTCATTAGTACTTTCAGCGCCTGACAGATTCTCACTTCATTAAAAATCACCTGTATAGCATAACCTTTTTCCTCTTATAACTTGCACCTCCTATAATGAACTATCGCACGATTGCTGTACAAAATGACGGATGCTACTAATTTTCAAAATAACGGGCTTGTACAAAACTTTACTATGTTAAACATTGATTGGTGAAAACTAATTTTAAATGAGTTCTTTCAACATGCTCTCAACATTTTCTCTCTGCTTATAAATGGAGAAAAATTAAGTTGTAGCGATGATAGAAGAGATTGTGTTACATTGATTAACTGTAATGGATTTCTCAAGCAATTTGAAAACTAGGTTAATATATTATTAAAGTTATATTAAATTTAGTGACAGATATTAATTTTGTCAACGCTTTTAAATTAGTTAAAAACTATAAATCCATTAACATCACTGTGTGAAGATGTATAAAAGTGAAATGCGATACAGAATTACAAAAATCAAGAAAAGTATGAATGAGGACAGCCATAAGAAAATTGGCAATCTAAAGAAATGATGGATGGATAGTGTAAAAGATGATGTTAACTGGCAAGGACAGACTGAAATAACAGCTAATAGAGACGATGGAACAAAAAGAACTGCACCAAATAAATAATTGGGATAAGGGAATGAGGACGTTAGAAAGAAAGAAATGGAAGCACAGGTCATTAAGCAGTTTTGGCAATGTAAGCCATTTTAAAGATACATAGTTAAGACTGATGACCACTGAAAAAGGAAAACATCATAAATACAGTTCAAGACTTTTTTCCCAAAATTAAGTACATGATTGTCAGTACTAATAACCTTGATGTTGAATGGAACAAAAACGCGTATCGACATAATTCAATTTAAATTACCACGTCCCAGATGCAATGGTGAAAATTTTAATCGTTTTGTAAAATGGAGAATGGTGCGCGAATTAAGGACACACATTCATGAGCTTATTTTTTGGGTTTCCGTACAGCATTGTTGCTTGTTATTATTTCATACATACATAAACTTGCATAACAGGTGAATACCCTTTGAATATTGATGATTAAAATTTTGGTACCTACGCAACATCGATCGCACTAACTTGAATAAGCTTTTGAGTTTTAAAAGAAATACTGAGGTACTGTATTTTTTACCAGTTTCTTTAAGATACAAGAAACAAAAGAATAGTGTATTCTTATGTTAAGTAAATATTTACCGAAAAATATACGTGTAGAGAAATTTTTATCCTATCCAAATCGCCGATGCCAATAAATACTAAGACTATATAAAACGCAAAAGGCAATAATATCATACCATTTCACTTAACAAAGGAACTTTCCCCAAATCAAACAATCTAGAAGTCTAGGCTGAACTATCACGAGTACACGATCAGACGGAAACAAAGCTTTTAGAAAGGGAATTATTAGCATAACACTAAACTAAAGAAACAATAGACTGCTACATAAATGTTGTTATATAGCATGTTAAGTGATTTAAATAGTTTAGTTTAATTGTTTAAAGAAAGCAACCGAAAAGAGTTTCCTGTGAATGGAAAAACAAAGAAATACCTAAATTAGGTAAAAATCAATCTTCTTGCCTTTAGATCAAAAATCAAAATTTTAATTCACTAAGCAGCTTTCAAAATCATCACAAGTCCTATCATAAGCCTAAAGACAAAAACAAAAATAACTCTACTGAAAACAACTTCTCTCCTTTCGTCGACGAAAAGTAAAAACGACATTTTGGACAGGCCCGTCAGATCATTGAAATGTCTCGCAATTTTGAACGCAGAAACTCTTGTCAGAATTCACTTGATCAATATTTGTAAAGGAACCTAGTGAGGATGTAAAGTTTTGACAGGCTTTAATCGTCGATTCCGATGTCTGATTTAGATAAAATGAAAATCTAATTTCAAACTTAACGAACTTAGCAACGCAGTTATCTTATGGATCCTGAATGTTACCCGAATTTGCATTCGGGTAACATTCAGGATCCATGATAGACCCTCCAGCCCTCAAGAGATCACATAACTGCCAACACAACATACGTCCCAACTATTCCACCATGACAAACAACAATTAATCCATTATTAAAGTAACGACTTCATCCGAAGCCCGCAGACGCCATGGTCCGACCTTCAGCCACAATGGTTCACGTCCCATTGAACTCTGTGACCTTAACCCTGATGATGATGGCTATGACAATGGGCTTATTATATGGGGAAATAGACTGGAAATATGTTCTTGTCTAGGGATTCGGATTATCCTAAAGAATCGAAAGCTATTAATGGCTTAGGATAAATTTTATCAAATAACTGTTATCTGAAGAATAAGTGGCAATTTGACATATACATTATATTTTGTATAGAAAATATATCAAACCGTCATATTTGTTCTCCTAATAAAAGTTATCTAAGTATTGAAAAACTTCATTCTCAGACAGAAGATCCATAGAGACCAAACGCAACGCCAATGATACGGCAAACCACACGTTGAAAAATTTGTGGTAGAAATACTAGCAGTGGTACAGGATTTTGCAGTAGAATACAACAAAATGAAAGAGAAAATAAACTTATGTATGCTAGTAAATATAGATAAAATGATACATTGTTATTAATGAATGGATGTATAAAAGAAAAACAAGGGTTGACGCTAATTTTAATAAACTTCGATTAAGGAGTATAATAATGAATATTACTAATGCTGAAATAAATACTGGCCAAAAAACCAGTATTTTTCACTACCTGGTAGAATCGCAGTATTTTTTTTATGTTTCCAAATCTGAATAAAAGAGAAGCAAACATAGGAACCAAAAGCTCAGGATTCAAAATTAATTTGATATAGGTATCTTGATTCTTACTAAAAAGCTAAAAGGTCCACCAGCTGATAACCCTTCATAAAAGACTTAACGAAACTAGAAAGTCACGCTCCAAAGTCACGTATTTCTCACTAATCCGCTATCTCTTTTACTCTAAAAGTGAACGTGACATTGGCTTTGTTTGTCTGTCCGTCTGTTTATCTATTTGCTTTGACAGTTCAACCGTGGTTCAGTATTCTAGTGACCCAAATCTGCAGCTTAGAATCTTCGATAGATTTAGATTTGAATGGCTTCTTGTGACGCCATCTGTGAGTCTAGGCAATGTGACATTCTGTGATCCAATCTGCAATACCAAAATGTAAGAGATTGACCACGTGTCATTTGGATAGCGATTGGCATATATTATTTTTTGACATTATATCTATCAATCACTATGGCGACGACGCTTTCGAGTTCCGAACGATTCTCAAATGTCGGTTGGATTTGATCTCAAGTGACTGTAGCGCATGACTGTTCCGCGTATCGTTTTGGAATTTCTGACAGTTTTATAGGGGATAAGTGTCAATGTATGTCTCTGGTTTGGGAGTTTTTGGCGGGATTTTTTCGAGTGAAGTTCAGCGGCTGTTAATATTATTTGCAATTTTATTCCTAGTGGATATTGTGATATAAAATTGGTGTAGTTTTGTGTCTCAACTGTCTACGCAACTGGACAATATGTGAAATCATTGACAGAAGCGATCTCAGGATAGTGGAGCGGAGAATTTTGTTGTAGTATTGACTACCTCCGCAAAGCTTACTGGGAAGGCTGACTCGATACAATTTGCTGCCATATACTCCAAAAAACATTAAAAGCTGTTACATCTGCATTCTAATGCATACTAAAGAATGTTATAATTGCACTGAAGACGAGGCGGTATGGTCCAAGACCTTAGCCAGCCCGAAGGAAAAAAAAAAACTCTCTGGTTTGTCTGTAATGTCAAAATTGATGGAATTGACTTTGGCCACATAGCCACAGTAATAAACCGAAGGTTACAATGACAATTTTAATTACTGTTTAAACTACAGTGATCATAAAAATTACTGTGGTGTATGTGAGTAACATAGAGTAACCAGATAAGGCTTTGTATGCGCGTACGGATACGTGTGTCTGACTTGCGCAAAGATACTAGCAGTAGGCGCCAATTTCCGCCTATCAATCTACATGCGCACATTTTCATAGCGTGTGCACCCTAACTATGTAACACATTCATCTTCATTTTGAAGTCAAGTTATTTTCTAGTGCTTCTTTAAATTCTTCTCCTCAGCAAAGCAATGAATATTGTTGCATTGTCAAAATAAAATAAATTGTATTTTATAAATTTTTTTCACGCTCAACTTTGTGTGTGTGGGAGCCCCACTTAAAAACATTACAAAATTTTTTTTTTGGGTCAACGAGATGCTTATACTGTGAAAATTTGAAGACTGTAGCTCCAATTCCAACTGTTAGGCTGTAAAACTTGTGTGACAGACGACGGACAAACAGACAGACACGTGAATGACAGCAATAGGGCTCCGTTTGGACTCTTCGGGTACGGAACCCAAAAAAGGAGGCGAGATGTCAGCGATATCGATTGTCGAAATGTGTTTTTTTTTTGGCATGTACCTACTATCACTTTTTTTTGTTAGGTCAAACCCTTTTTGACCTTTTTTAACAATCGTTGTCAATGATAGAACGTTAATTTGTCTATAGCCCTCGAAATCGACAAGACCCAAACATATTTTAATTCGCTCCTTCTCTTAAACTTTTCTTTATCCTACTGGCCGCTGCAGAATAAAGACCTCTTTCATTGCAGAAAAGGAAACTCCCGAAAATACTGGCATTTATCTGTTGCCATTAAAGCTTGCGTATCCCGTAGGCTATTTAAAGTTAACATTTAAAAGATGTCCTTAGGTATTGTCCTACACTACAGACCTTATAAAAAAGGGCGATATTAAACATAATTCTTCGTAAAGGTAACGTTATCCGCACAGCTACAATAAGTAAACATTGCTGACGCAAATCGTGATAAGTTATCGATTGCATGCTAGATATTTACAATGTTTTTGTATGTAAATGTACTAGGTGTGTATTATGTAATTCCTGGAATGTTTGGGCCACCCTGGTTTTTAGCGTGGGTGGTAAAAAGAGTCTTATGATATATCCTGTGAAGATAAAACGTCCTAAATCTATGGGATTGACATGCGCTACCGAAATATGTGGATATGTGTGGCGTGTGTGTGTGTGGCGTAGTATGTGTGGGTGTATGTGTGGTGTGTGTGTGTATATGTGTGTGTGTGAAACATATTGGAATTTTGACAATGAATGTCACTTTGTCCTGATCTTTGGTAAAATTTGACAGCTGGTTTACTGACCAAAGACTTAATAAAGCTTAGCCTTAAATAATGTATCAGCCATAGATTACTCCTCTAACGCCTAGGAACCCAATGTTAATTTGTCGCATATTTATTAAGTAATTACAGTGATAAGACAATCGTAAATTATCTGTCCATAATTAATTATTCTTATTCGATCCTAGGTCAGTAAGGAAACGTTTACTTTAACAATTTGTGAAGCGATAAACTGAGCTAATGAAGATCGAAGATCAATACATGGCTTGCTATTGGTTATTGTGGCTCTTTTTGGAAGATTTTAGTCCGAAGTACACTTCTCCCGTTGAAAACTATTGCAGCCGTGAGACATACAATTTTAGAACGTGTTTTCTTTTGTTCCTTTTCTAGTATTTAAAAGTTCAGTGGCCTTTTCAGTTTGTGTCAAATAAATGAATTTCGTTTCTCTATCTGGTTCTCATTCTATTTGCGCCATTTTGTCATCAATGTTTAGAACTCTGATGATGACGTTTAAATTTTGACAGCTGTCAAATGATTCTCAGTATTTTGGCGCCCGGTATTTGCTGAACATCACTCAAAATTCGAACGTTATCTCTTTGTGAATCTGCAATGATTTACTTTTAAAAACAAATGTGAGGTCGCTTCCGAATTGTGTGTGAGGTTCGAAGCGATATTTACAGAATAGCACTAGGTGAATTCTAAATGTATGAAACAGTGAATCATGGTTCTAAAATGAAACTTATTAGCGTTGTTTTTTCGATACTATCTGCTAATTTACCGCCTACAATTGGCATAGTTACTGTTTTAGGCCCGTTTGGCACTTTCTGTCTAACTGTCTATTCAGTTTACATCTACCCACACTAAAGAGCTGCTATTTATTAGTTGTTCTCTTTTTAGAATCATCTAGATAAAGTTGTTTAATTAAAAACACCCACCTAAGGGCCATTTTTAGGGTTCCGTAGTCAACAAGGAATCATTATGGTTTCGCCATGTCCGCCTGTCCGTCCGTCCATCCGCAGCATAGGTCAGAGAATAATTACTAGAAATCTTTAATTTGGCAAGGATATACATATTAATCACGCCGACAAAGTGGTAAAATAAAATAAAGACAAGATTTTTTTTTCTGTACACGTAAAGAGTGTATGTATTTTTTTTTTCTGGTTTAGCCCAAGGTGTGGGGTATACTTGGATAGACTAATAAAAAATATTACGGGTCTGAAAACCATTTTTCGATTCAGGGATCCGTTTGCGTAAAATTAAGCTTTAAACTACTACTTTAAATATTGCACCTACCACTATTTGTCTCTGCATCACCCAAAGGTCGACTGGTAGAAAATGCCTAAGGCATTAAGTCCGCCTCTGTACGTTTCTGTGCATGAAGTATTAAATAAATAAATAAATAAGCTTTAGACGGCTAATTTTTGTTAGTTTCAAGTGCCCCTGCCAGTTAAATGGTTGCTTTTGGATATGTGAAAAAAAAACACGGCAGTTGTATATATCATCATCATCTGCCTAGCCTTTTGCCAACTATATTGGGGTCGGCTTCCGGTCTTACCGGATTAAGCTCAGTACCAGTGTTTTACATGGTGTGACTGCCTATCTGACCTCCACAACCCAGTAACTGGGTAACACGGTACCCCTTGGCAAGACTGGTGTCAGATCTCAAGCTTCTGACTACCCGTAACGACTATCAAAGATCTTCAAATAACAGCCGGAACCAACGGCTTAACGTGCTTTCCGAGGCACGGAGGAAACTCGGTATGTTGAAATGGTCACCCATCCACGGACCGACCTCGTCAAGTGTTGCTTAACCTTGATGACCGACCCGAGCGGCTGTTATTATTTAGCCACGAGCTCCTCCTCCGAGCATATATAACGAAATTAAAAGAATAACTATCACAGCTAAGTAGGCTTTACAAGTTTACGAGTAATAGTCGACCAACTTATTAAATGTACTAGTAAAAGTAAAAGTTTTGTATATTGATATATGGGGACAACAGTTTTCGAACGGTAAAGTTAATTTGTCCCTTCGTTAGAGCAACGTTCGGCGCTTTCATTGATTATGAATTATGTAGTAATATTACCTATTTATTTTGGTTAATGTAGCTGTTTGTACGGAACCCTCTGTGCTCGAGTCAGACTCTCACTTCCCTGTTTTTAATTGAACAACTTTATCTACCTTGTAAACTGGTCAAGGCGACTTCTATTGTCATCAATACGAAGTATGTCCGTACAAAAGTACAAACTTGTGTTTTCTTCATCTGAAGGTTTCCAGTAGCAGCAAAGAGTCCGGATTCGTGACCAATCGATGAAAATAGCCTCGACCCCATATACAGAACTGGCGAAATGAGGGAATACAAAAAAAATGAACTACTACTACTACTTTTGGTCCACCAATGTGCCACCTCTGTCAAACCCATCGAGCAATACTGCTGTGATGTTATGTACATATAATATGTGTACACTGATTACATTTAATTATGAAATTAGAACACAATGCATCAAGCAAACCGACTCATAAAATACAAATAGATGTTTCAATAAAAAAATACTTTTACTCAGCCTTATCATCGACAGACTGCAATAAAAAAAAGTTACAAAACACTGCTTGTTCGAATTAATTTCCTAACGTTAATAATATCATTATTATGAAATACGTTGAAGTCACAGGTCAGTAGAACGACTTTCTTGATAAAGGGACTCTTCAATGCAACGATTTATTGCAACTTTATCTATTTTAGAAGGCAATGCAATGGTATTCGCTGTTATTTTAGATGTTTTATTGAGCCTGGTTTGAATTTCAAATTGGCACAGTATTGATTCTGTGTCAGGAATGGCAATTATCTAAAATTACTATTTAAAACTAGGAACTTAAAGATAATACTTTAAATTGTTTTAATTTTGAATGTTCTACATTTTTAAATATTTCAACAGAAACATCTTGAAATATATCGATATTTTTTTCCGAAACTGCGCAGCATCCCTATCCTTTTCAATAACCTAATCGTCTACAATTTAAAAATGGAACAAACATCTGTACCGCAGCACGTTTCATTCACTCTCATGCATAAAAACAAACACAATTTATATTTTGAATTTCGAACATCGAACCCGAAATTCCAACTCATTCACTAGCCAGTATTGAATATTGAGTGAACGGAATGATTAGCATAACTGGTTTCGTTCTTGACTCTTGAAACATGGGTTCGAGCTGGTACGAGTTGAGCTCTCTTACTCCATATACCTACTGGTGTTTTTAAAGTCACAGGATAAAATTGTTAGAGCAATGTTCGGTGTGGTGAATTGACGGAGCTGGAATTGAATCTGCTGAAACGATTGGCAAAGAAATACTTTCTCTTGCGAAGTTGAAAACTCTTTTTTCCGTAGTTCAAAGTGAAAATTGCATTGCCAAACATCAGATAAACTAAAGAAAGAAAAAAAAATATCTTCAGGAAGCATTAAATTCTTAATTTTTTTGTAAGTTTAACTGTAAATTGTCCACAATAGCCGAATTCTTCCATTTAAAATATTTTTCACTTTCTGGAACACCGTAATTTTAATTAAAGTATGAGAATACTCGGTTTTGTCTGCCTAAAGTAAATTGAGGCTATCGACGTTAATTTTATTGTAGGTAATTATCATTTTTATGTAAGTAAAAACTTGTCGTGCAATCTTATGAGTGAGAACGGATGTCAGAAAAAAAACAGGATATTTTTCTGACATCCGTTTCACGAGTTATTGAGAAATTTTTGGCTCGTGAAACTTGTAGGGACTCTTAAAAGTACCTACCGTTATTTTTGGCATATTTTTTGGTAAGTTGCTCATTCATTCATTCAGTTCATTCAATGTGTCCTACAGACAGAAAGGACATGTCACTTTTTGCAATCATTCGTTAAAGTGGACGCTGCTGTTAAACCAGAAAAATATCAATAAAACCCACCTATTTACATTTAAGATTTCGCTCTCATCATCAATCAATCCGAACTATAGTAAGTACTTACAAGATAAAAACGTAGACATTTCATATCTATGACTGTGGATAAACATACTGGCCGTATGTTTTATGTCAATATTAAATTACGCAGATAGTATTACCGTTCATTTATATTAGTCTGTTTACGTTCTAAAATACAACAAACGTTTATTAAAATACGGTAATGATAATAAATGATATGTGAAATAAGACTCCATACATTTTGTTAAAGAGCCAATGTTATCCATAAAGATGCGTAATATCATGTCTTCCCGTGCTTTTATAAGGCTATAGAAAGGGCTAAAGGACTTTGTAGTCCTTGGGTAACCAATAGAACTTTGTTATTAATTGTATGCACGAAAAATCAGCTTGTCTTTTCTGAAGGATACATTATGAACACTGGCTCTTTAAAAAAGCAAAACCATAGCAGCATGTTGCACATTACAAAAAGATGCATCAATGTAAAAGGAACAAAAACGATGTTTAAATCTTTATAAAGGTCAGGCGAGTCAGACAATATGTGTATGTTATGTATGTGTATTCTACAGCATATTGGAGATATTTTAATGTAAGTGTTGTATAAATGCATGTGGAGAAAATAACTTTGCGAAATGCAGCTTCGGTGCCAGCTGCATCTTATAAATATTCCAATTTCTACTAGTAAAATTCCTAGTATTCACTACATAACCTATTTTCTCTGTAATTTCCTATTTACGGGACAAAATTCTGCTGGTACCTACGATTTCTATTAGTCTCGGAACAGTCGTTAATGGGTAATAATAAAATAGAAGACTGATCACACCATAAAACCTAGTCATGATCAAACTCGTTCCTATTTTAAAACAGACCCGTGGGATTTTTGTCAGTTGCCAACCTTGAAAAAATCATTTAGCAAACATAAGGGGAGATGACAATATCGGTAACTTGAGAAGCGAAAAAAAGTCAAAAGGTGTGAAGAGTGCTTTCAAAAGGGGTGACAGAGACCTTGAAAAATACCGGTTATTCTCTATGAATTTAAATTTCAATGGCATGAATCGTTTAAATGGGATTAATAAATAATTAATTACATTTACGTCACGTAATTTGGCGTATAATGGTGAATTATGCGGGTTGTTTTTTGTTGCCGTCACTTTGTATGGTATTTACCGTGGTTAATGGTAATGTCGCTGTCATCGGAGAAATGTCGTGAATAAAATTTTGAAAACGTTTTTTGTGTGGCAAGATTTTGTAATAAAATATTAATGACAGACTGGACTGTAACAAAAAATAGACTGCCTTTTAAATATGTACTTTAAAAACCCTCTTGAAGTTCTGACTCGGGTCGGGTTAAAATAAGAATCTTGTGATGTAGGTGCCTCCCTGTGTATTTTTTAAAAGAATATTGTGTCACCTCAAAGACAATATCGATGACCTAACGTTAGTGTTTAAAATATCGACAAGGACATCCTAATGCGTCTAGACAAAAAAATTAGAAAAACAGTTCGAACAAAATATCTATCGTCAACGTAACTTTCATGTTATAACAACACCTCATTGTGTAAAACCATGCTAATAATATTGCATAATTTTTGTAAACGTTGCAGTGTTTACATTTATTATCTGTACCCTTGACTTTTTTACATGTCGCCATTTTTCATTTTTAACGCTAACAGTTTAGTGATGCGAATGATGGGATTTTTCATCGATACTTTTTTCTATAAAATATTTTTAATAGACTTAAGTAGATCAAGAATATGGTTGTTTATTCGATAATTAATAAATGAATTGTAAAAATGGATCTTTTTTGTTAAACTTGTTTGAAAAATTATGAACAGTTAAGAATGATTTTATTTAATGTGCGCATACATCCTTTAGTTTTTATACTAGCACTCACAACATATTACCTTAACAACTTTGTTTACTGACGACGGCAACACGTGGTCGTATCGTTAATTATTTAATGTATGTGCATTTATTACTAAAGACGAATAAATAGACCTGCTTGTTCAGATGTTAGGTTTTTATTCTTATTGTTTTGTTTCAACAGAATTTTTAGTTTCTCGTAGCTTGTATGCGTCAAAATTAACAGTTTTACCTTCCTCGAATTACAGATACCTATTCAAAAAATTTTACTAAATTTTTTCCTGTTGGTAAACCCCAAAATTATAATATGTGGTTTTAAAAACTGAGTAAGTAATTTTGACTCTACCTACCACCATATTTTTATTTATAGAAACTGTGTTAGCGTAATTCAGCATCGACCACATTGATGACTGAGCTGTCATCAATGTCGTCGATGCTGAAGTACGCTTTCCAGAAAAATCATAAATGCAAGCCTACCAATATTCTTTTTAAATCTTTAATTTAACTAAAGTTACAGTTAATTTCGAATGACATTTAACGTGTTTACAAAATAATACAGAGGTACATAAACTCTGCTAGCGACCTCAAAATGTTATCAGTTACGATTGTGAGTTATCTCTTTGATAACAGCCATAGATAATAATCGATATGCAAGTAATACTACTAACCTATACATAGGAACTGGTCGTGGTGGTATTTTTAGATTCCATGCTAATCTGTAGATTTAATTATATTCTCTAGATAAATATTATTTAATAATGTCAGGTCGAAAGTTGAATGTGACCTCCTAATATCGTCTGTAGCGTAAGTAGCGTAGATTTTAGAAAAAACAAATTTAAGATTTTTCTTACGAATTCTGAAAAAAAATTAAGAATATTCATTTCACATTTGCGATTCGTCAAATTTTTATAAAGATAGAATGATAATAATAGCTAAAATAATTCCAGACTATAATATATAATGTTCAACTTTATCATTCCATTTTGCTTGGAAATCAAGTTCTCAGTTCTATACAAGATTGGACCCAGATAGGTATTCAATGCGACGAAAATTGGGTCAATCCTTTCCAATAAATTTTCTGGCCATTTGAAATACATTTAGCAAAACAGTCTTCACAGAGCATTCCTATTGAATCAAAAGCCTTCTAAATCTAACAAGCTATTTGTGTCAAACTATCGAATAATTTAAATTCCTTCCTTTGAGTTTGGCCTTCAATTTAATAGTATACCTAGCTACTGTAATTGTATCCGAGTCTAGCAATACTTAGCATTAGTCACGAATAATAGGTATTACGAGAAAAACTAGCAATTTCCTCTTACAACAAGTATTATTTTCCATCTCTGGTTTTTGTTTGTAATTAAGGAAAAGTATCCTTCATAATTTTGCATGGTCACTTGCAATTTTAGAGAGCCCAGATTTACCTTTAGAACTTTACTAACAATAAGTCATAGTAAGGTTTATGACTTAGATATTTCTCGTAAAATCTTGCTTTCTTCATCATCACCATCCAAAATCCGACCTCGCCCACTGCTGAGCATAAGCCTCTGTCTTCATGTGCCACATGCCAATCCTCAAGTTCCTGTGGCCCCTTTTTTCGATATTGCCTTATGGCTACGAAAATATCCAAAGACATCCTTACTAACTGACAGTAGTGACAGGAGACTTTACTACCCTCTACTTCTAATAAATCATAAACGACCATTAAAATCAGATTACCGGAAATAACTGGCAGCAATAAAATCTTAAACATCATGCTCTTGGCACTGAATGTGTACTAATTGCGGAAAATCATACCAATTAATGTAATTTTCTAAGAATTCAATCGTTCTATGAATAAAACAATAAATTCTTATGATTCTCTTAGAAAATATGGCTCTAGATGAAAGAAAAAAATCGGAGATTTATGTCACATTTTATAACGACAAGAATATAGAATATTCTATAAATATTTGTTTCAATAAAATAACAAAAACATAAACGCTATAGTAAAAGTCTTAAGTAGGCCGTTGTGACAGCCAGATAGGTCAACGACATCAGCGGACGCAAAACGTGGAAATGTAACATTGGATAGCTCTCTTTGACGCTTTTAGGGAAACAGATGTCTTCTCTATATTATAGTAAAAATATGATTTTGAAAATAGAATTCAGATGATTAGTGTAGTTCTAAAATATCCAGATCCAGGCATCTACTTTCTCAAATAAATACTGCCTTTTTTACGTACGTTTTTTTTTTCGGTAAATAAACTAAACAATTTCATGTCTCATCTTCAACAGCTCGTAACAAAAACACATTCTACGTGCAAGAAAAATATATTTTCAAGTAAAAACCAACTCTAAGTTAAACATTGCGCAAACCTTCAAGTAGGTTGTTAAACAGAAGCGGTGGTAGCTCGTTGACCAATCTAGCCTTTATCTGATAAAAATTCATGCCTATCGAAATAGTAGTAGTTTAAAACTTGTTGCGTAAGAAAGTAATAAAATTCATAGAGTAACATTCATTTATAAACGACATTCGGATGTAAAATTTATAATTCGGATACTGGCTGTATTTTGGAATTCATAGACACTGTTTAAATCTATCGATATCGATAAAATTTGTTTGAATATCGAACATAATCGAAACAACTGCCCCGGCACGATATACTGGTTGACTTGAACATAATTTCACATGACACTAATCCAGATATCTTAAAACACGAAACATTGACAAATGATACAAAAATACTAACATTATTTTAAAATACTAACAAAAAAATAATGCAAGCGACTACATAGGTACTTAAGTTTAATTTATCGACCAAAGGACCTTCAAGTTACTAAGTTAAGTACTTAAGTAACTTCTAACATAGTTACCTGAACAGTCATTTTTAACAAGCTCCTAAAGTTTTCGTAATACTAACTACTCGTAAAATATGATTATTTGATTTATTATAATTCAACCAGAGGCAGAGTTTTAAGAGGAACTCTTTTTAGCAACTCATTAGGTCTTTAAATATTATCTCACAGAAAAAGTAATAATTTTGTTCCTAACATTTACTCTGACGACGTCATAGAAATTTATCAAAAAAAAAATATTATTGGCAAAAATAAACAACAATATACTTCAAGGCCCCATGTGATAATGATAATGAAAAAAATTGGAAACAAGATATCTTTCGATAAAAAAAATAATCTACCGATTAATAATTGGCAATATCAATGATTTCTTATCGATTTTCGTAAATTCATTTGAATATCTAGTGTTTTTATCGTTTTCCTTTGACAATTCTCGAAATATTTGGCATTTTTATAACATAAAAACACAGTGTAGGTTTTTTCAATGTCATCATTAATGAACGAAACAATAATGATATAATTTTATCACTTAATGAAAATACCCAGATCATCATCATCTGCCTAGCCTTTTCCCAACTATATTGAGGTCGGCTTCCAGTCTTACCGGATTTAGCTAAGTATCAGTGTTTGAAAATACCCAGATACAGAATAAAATATTAGGTTCACCGCCAACAGCTAAGCCTAAAATAATCCCTTACCGCTCCACAGTTATTTTCGCTTTTTACATATACGTATAATTAGAAATAAACCGCGACGAAACAAAATGCACCGCAAAAAGAATCCACTGTTTTCTTTTTCTCACTGTCACGTCACTTCGAAATTTGAATTTAGATATGCAGATTTAGCACTTTTTACCACAAAGTATGAATGAAAAAAATATCAGATCACAAATAATTAGAACGGGAACGTATTCGATTTTTTTTTGGTTTTGTTTTACTAATGTTGGGATAGTTTTGAAGTAAATTCGTTTGGTGCCGACATACCGTGTGTTATTGTTCAACACGACTTCACTGTCGCGCTCTCGGACTGAACTGAGGCGGCTTTCAAACTTTAATTTTTCCGACGCGTTGGTTTTCGAACGGGCGACTACGCGTGTTGAATCTTCTGCGAGGTGTTTCTGTGTGTGCGTGAGTAGTGATGAGTTGATATCGATGTTATTTTGTCGATAGTTTGTTGAACCGCATGTGTATTGTATGGGACATTAACAAGTGATGTTCTACACTATATTTTAGATTTGTTATAATAAGAGGTATCAATGTTCATAATTTAACGAGTTTAAAATTAGACAAAATATCGAAAATCTGTTGTTATTTTTAAAGAAAAACAAATGCAATCCCTTTAAATATATTAATAATATTAAAATATTGAGTTTCCTTGAATATATTAATGAAAACAGTTAATTCATTTACCTAATTTAAATACTTAAGTTGGTAAAGGTATCAAACAATGAATGTCAGAATTTTTCACATCTTGGAGATTTGGTCAGGTGGATTTTAGGGTTCCGTACCCAAAGGGTAAAAACGGGACCCTATTACTAAGACTCCACGATCCGTCTGTCTGTATGTCTGTCTGTCCGTCTGTCACCAGGCTTTATCTCATGAACCGTGATAGCTAGTCAGTTGAAATTTTCACAGGTGACGTATTTTTGTACTAAAAACAGAATAAAATAAATATTTAAGTGGGGCTCCCATGCAACAAACTTGTTGTTTTACCGTTTTTTATTTATTTATTTATGTACACACAAAACACTTTAAAGAGAAAGTACATATCAAGATACAATAGCACAAAGTATTGTGTGTGTGTGTGTAGTATTTTTTGTTATAGTGGTACGGAATACGGATAAGGACACGCGCACGAGGGGTGCGCGAGTCCGACTCGCACTTGGCCAGTTTTTCATTAACATTTTTACGATATTTACTTATTATAATAATTGATTTATAATAATTGAATAAGAAAGTACTGAATTAGAAACTAAGTAATAATCACCATTTATTCGAAGCAATTCAATATTGATTTACGAACTTATTTCTCAAGAAATCACAGTCGAATTGAGAAAATTAGGTAAAAAAGAAAATAAGGATTCTTATTTTATTACTTTGAAACTCCTTTGAATAAAATTATAAAGTATTTCAGAGCAGGTTTTTGGAAAACATTCGATACATTCTTTGGAATAAAATTGACGTGTAACAGTTTTTTTAGATGATCTCCGTAAAAAAATCAGAATTATCCCTCGGAAAAACATCAAAATAATTATCAAATAATAAATTTTATAAAAATCTTTTTATCGACAAATCGAACGCCCATCACTGCGCAGTAACAGTATCCCATATTCACGTATACACACATTAATGCAAACACTGTAATTTTACGCACACACTCAAACAGCGAGCTTTGAGCTTTATGCCCAAAACGTCATTGGAAACACAACTTTATCTGATTTTCATAAGTTTGATTTTTGCTTGGTGATATCAAAGTCAGTGATGCACAACAGATTCGAAATACCGAAATAAATGAAAACGTTCGCTTGTTTCCTTTTATCTTTTATTTTCATATCTCGTTTAGCAATTATGAAAAGATTTGTCCGTCTGTCCGTAACTTTATGCTGGAGAGTTATGACTTGAATAATAAACTTTTGAACTTTAAGAGAAGTTTGCTTTTCTAATACTCTATTTGGAAACAGAATAATTATAATATCGCTTACCCAACGGATTCTGTTTTTTACCTCTTAACAATTTTTCCAGGTAATTTGCCAGTTAACTTTTGATGCATTTTTTTTAGGGTTCCGTACCCAAAGGGTAAAAACGGGACCATATTACTAAGATTCCACGATCCGTCTGTCTATCCGACTGTCTATCCGTCTGTCACCAGGCTGTATCTCATGAACCATGATAGCTAGACAGTTGAAATTTTAATAATGTATTTCTTTTGCCGCTATAACAACAAATACTAAAAACAGAATAAAATAAATATTTAAGTGGGGCTCCCATACAACAAACGTGATTTTTTGGCGTTTTTTGCGATAGTGGTACGGAACCCTTCGTCTGCGAGTCCGACTCGCACTTGGCCAGTTTTTTTAACCTTTATTTCCCTTTTATACGTTTGCCTATTGAACGTACCTTGAACAGTAAGAGCTGTCTATAATCCTCGACAAACTTCTTGGCCGCCCTGAAGTTGGTTTACCGGATGCGCAAGGCACGAAACGGTGCTGTTTTTGTATGAGATTTACTACTGCGCAGACAGTGTAGCCAACTTCAGGGCGGCTAAGAAGTTTGGAGAGAACTATACTAGAATATCCACAGAGTTTCTTTCACGTTCTTCCCCATCTACGCTTTCGCACATACAACTAACTACATGTTTCTGACAGACTCTTTGACTTCAAAAGTGCCTATAAATGGTTTTATCAAATAACCCGCCAGAGACAAATTATGTATGCATACCTTCCTCGTTTTTCCTATTACATAGTGAAAACCGTAGCAAAATACGTTGCGTGGTTCAGAAGAAATAAGCGGAAATACAGAGAAAGGCAGACAACGACTTTGTTACCCGACTGCCGAAGGAGAGGAAACTCATTAGAGTTTATCATTTTATTATGTATATTTTATGAGTTTGAGTTTGCAAACCTTTAAATATATATAGGTAGGTACATACATAAAAATAAATAAAATTAGATGAAGTCCCAGTTTTTATGCGAAAATAACAGCTTATAATTTAATTCAAAATATGAAAGTATTTACGGTGCCCAGTGGTATCGGCCGCGACTTACAAGTTGTAGGTCGTGGGTTCAAGCCCAGGCAGGCGCTTTACTTTGTGTAAATTATTTCATCACCACTGCTCTCAAAACGGTGAAAGAAAACATCGTGAGGAAACCGGCATGTCCTAGAACCAAAAATTCGAAGACATGTGAGTTGACATCCTCCAAACCGCACTGGGCCCGCGTGGTGGATTATGGCCCATTCCCTCTCACAAAGAGGAGGCCTGTGTCCCAAGCAGTGGGAATATTAATAGGCTGATGATGTGATGTGTGATGTGATTTACGGTAAGATATAAAACGAAAAAAAAACAATTAATGTTTGTGAGTCTGTCTGCTTGTTCCGGGTAATCTCCGAAACGGCTGGACCGATTTGGAACACTGGCTGATTGCTGATATTATAAAGGAGTAACTTAGGCTACTTTTATTTTCGAAAAAGAAGTAGGGTTCCGATTTTTTTATAGTTTTACGAGTTTGACGCGGACGTAGTCGTAGGCAACAGATAGTCTTCCGTAAAATCAGCCAATTAGCCATAAAATATGAATGACTTCTATTTATCGATTTTACTCGAACAAAACAATAATTCCTTTAGTATTGTTCTAAGTAACCGAGACCGAGGCTACTTCAAACAACAATCTTAGGCTAGATAAGAAATGGCTAAGGCTAAAGATAAAACACAGTGTTTGTACAAACGAGTAGAAACTTAGGACCACAGATTATTTGGAAAATCAAGTTTGTGTAATGTGTATGGGATTCCACAACAATAACTGATATCACTAGAAAAATAATATAAAATACGTAAAAATCTTCAGGAATTAGAAGCATTTTATGCGTTTAAATCTTGTAAATCGGATCAAGCGTTTATGAGATATTAACTCATTACTGAAAGCCAAGTGAAATTCAAATTCAAATTCAAATTCAAATTAAGTTTATTGCATCCATAATGTACATACAGGTGGTAAATATAAGTTACAGAAACAATTATGGACCCTGTCGGGCACAGCAACAATCTAGATACAGTCAGTGTCTAGGAGAGAGGAATAATGCTTAATAATTTTCCTATATAATTAACAATCAAGTATGGGTTAAATATACTAATATGTATGTGTCATTCTGTGTGTATGTTAAATTATGTGTTATTTTTACTTAGTTGTTTATTCGATAACATTTTTGTATTTATTACAATTAGTTTATTTGATATTCATAGATTATATTTATTAAAATTAATACTTAAAAGGTCCATATTATATTGTGCGTCAATTAATTATTAATGTCATTTTCCTTATCGAGTTAACAGCAATCTTTATTTTTAATAAAATTAATATATAAATGTCCATATAATATATTATAATTCTGAGTCAATTAATTATTAATTTATGTAATTTTACTTATCAAGTTAACAGTTGTCTATATGTTTAATAAAATTAATACTCAAATAAGTCCATA
Source organism: Orthosia incerta (assembly GCA_948252205.1). NCBI lineage: Eukaryota > Metazoa > Arthropoda > Insecta > Lepidoptera > Noctuidae > Orthosia > Orthosia incerta. The sequence goes on from OX411761.1 coordinate 22,920,254, forward strand.
TTTTATTTTGAGTCAATTTGTTATTATTAATGTCATTTACTTGTCTTAACTTTTATTGAATTTATCCGACAGATATTCGTCAATTGTGTAATAACTTTTATTAATTAAGAATTGTTTTAATTGATTTATAAATAGATTGGTTTTATTTACTTGTTTTATGTTTTCCGGTAATTTGTTATATATTTTTATCGACATAGAATACGGACTAGAAGAGTGCAATTTAAGGCGGGAGGAGGGTAGATCTAGTCTGTTTTTATAGCGCAACGAATAGTTTGTCTGCATGTCATCACGTGTGTTGTAAGACTCTGGGTATTTGCGAACTAGTTTACATAATTCTAAAATATAAATATTAACCAAGGTAAGGATTTTGTGTTTCTGGAAATAAGGTTTGCAGCTATCTGTTTGTTCTATATTGGTAATTATTCGTATCAGCTTTTTTTGTAGGATAAATAGACTGGGGGCGTCTGTGCTATTTCCCCATAGGATTACGCCATAGCTTAACCAAGCGTGGGCATACGCGTAGTATGTCACTAGTGCGGTTTGTAGGTTGGTCGTTTTTTTTTATTTCTCGTAGGGCATACGAAAACTTTGAAATTTTTGATTTAACTTTCTGTATGTGGGTTTTCCAATTTATATGTGTGTCTATTGTCAAACCTATTGAAAGGGTCAAGGGCGCCCCTTACCGCGATACGTTTGTTTTGATCGTATTAGCGACACTGCCTATACATTATTTTCGTTTTGTTTTGAAATGTAATACATTGGTAGACAGGTGTTAACGACTTTTATTTTTTTGTTATCTGGCGGTAACTTCAGTCGTAGATAAAATGATGAAAAGTATAAAATCATAGACTGTCCACTCTAGTTTATCCAATTAACGGACTTAGATTACCTAACAAATCCACTTGAACTAAGTACATAGATTATTATATACTATTAAGTAGTATTTTTTTTGACAACTTTTTATCGATTATGCCAATAAACAGCACTCGAGTAGATCTTACTTTAAGGTTAAACTAGTCGACGGCACGAACTATTTTGTGCGCGGGGTTAAAATGCATTTTATATTAACCGACAACACGTGCGGAAGAGATAGATGCTGTGATGAGCAGTAGGAAGCTAGTTCGCGTACGAATACACACTTTTGCAAATTTGTAGCGAAATGGATAATGATTTAGGACGAAACCGAGCGCGCGAAATTTTATAAACAGACCTTTGGCAGTCTAGATATCACGGAAAAACGACTAAACGTATCTGTTCAAAATTAAATTATTTGCATTGTTGAACTACTAATCTATCCCTGTATGGTGGCCGTTTTTCAATTTTCCGTCATCGCCCAAAAATGCGTTAAAAAAATTAGTGTCGCAATCTGTAACTTTCGACGCTCATAACTTTCAAATATTTTTTTTTTACTTTTTAGCTTTCATACAGGGCTAGATAATGATGAGACAAATTGATATCACTTTTTAACACGCTTTTATTAGCTTGGTATGTATGTATCTATGTATCAATGTAACGGAATCTTTGAACGTGATTTTCACCCACTTCAAAACGTTGGATTGATTTGAAACTTTGCACACTTATCAAGGACCGATGACAATGCAATAATTTAAACAGTTTGTCCCATTATTCTTACCAATAAAGCGTGTTTTTAGTTTTTAGAACTACAATTTATTATTTTGAACGTACATTGTCAAACAGTGGAACAAGTCCTAGACTACGTTTGTATGGAAGAATTTTCGACTAGTGTACCCTTAATAGTAACGATACTTGGGGTGTTAGGAACTTAGGACATGTCAAGTACCCGGGCGATCAGTTAGTCAGTGTCGTCCACATAAAGGTTATACTGGGTATGCTCTACTGGGAGCCGACACCCACATATAATAGTTAGAATTGAAAAAGCCACATTACAGATACAGGAAGCTCTTTCAGTTGCGAAGTGAGATTTTAAATGTTTTGTGTTTGGATTTAGGTGCCGTTATTTTGTTAGATCAGAGTCTTCTGGGTATTTTATGGTGATGCAATCCATGAGTTATCAAATATTTCAAGTCTATTACTATTCAGTTTATGTACTACAATATAAAATAGTGTAAATGTACAAGAGACTTCAAGTTGTGCAGTTTTTCTTCTGTTATCAAAGTATCGAAACAAACTGAAAGGGATAAAATTCCTTTAAATGGTTGATCAACTGTATGATCAACCACTTAACAAGCTTATTCTGCTTCTCGAGCAAGTATCGACACGATCAATAATGTCCACAAATCTCTTTATGGAACTGAGCTTAAAACTGTCATCATTTGCAAATCTTTTTATGGAACTTAGCTTAAAACTGTCATCATTTGCAAATCTCTTTATGGAACTGAGCTTAAAACTGTCATCATTTGCAAATCTTTTTATGGAACTTAGCTTAAAACTGTCATCATTTGCAAATCTCTTTATGGAACTCAGCTTAACTGTTACAGAACCCAACTCTGGGTTTATACACATAAGCTGCCCTATTGTTTTTGCATGTTTTGTGTGCAATGAAGAATAAGAATATTAACCAATTAATATAATAAAACCTCGGACTCGCGCACGAAGGGTTCCGTACCATTATCGCAAAAAATGGCAAAAAAATCACGTTTGTTGTATGGGAGCCCCACTTAAATATTTGTTTTACTCTGTTTTTAGTTTTTTTTTTTAAACCTTGCCCCACACTAGGAATTTCTTCCTGTATCGTGGATGCGTTTACAAACATTTAAACTCACATACACAAGACACCCAGAACCGGAACAACTATCTGTAGGCCGTACAAATATTTGTTCCGTGCGGGAATCGAACCCGCGACACGCAGCGTAGCAGCCGATCGCTCAACCACTACGCCAACCGTGTCGACAAAATTTGTTGTTATAGCGGCAACAGAAATACATCATCCGTAAAAATTTCAACTGTCTAGCTATCACCGTTCATGAGATACAGCCTGGTGACAGATGGACAGACAGACAGACAGACGGATCGCGGAGTCTTAGTAATAGGATCCCGTTTTTATCCTATGGGTACGGAACCCTAAAAACGATGCCTACTTTTCAACTAGATAGACTGCCTAAGGTACACCGGACGCACACCGAAGCATCACTACCTTGCGGCGACTCTATTTTAAAACACGCAGCTCACTTAGTATGGAAAAAAGACCACATGAGGCCTTTTCTTCTAAGATAATGGATGACATAAGCCAGTGAACAAGTGGTGAGTGTTTTTTCCTGGTAACAATTGCAGCTAGGATAGTGACAAGCGTGACAGGTGTCGCTCCAGCTATTTCCTTGAGCTACCAGCTTTGCATTTTATATTAAATGAAGGATAGGTACAGTCGGCAATAGCAAAGATAGTAAGTTAATAAGAGCTTGGTTGTAGGTTCAATATTGTAAAATTGTTTTTCAACACACTTGCTCATAAAGTGGCTCTAATTTCACTGCAATTAGGCACATAATGATACCTGTTATCGAACTGTGACTTTTTCATTGCTATTATTCACAAGTGAGTTATAGAGTTTTTTTTTTAATTTATTGGTTGCTTTGTTCTTAAAAAAGTTTCGATACAAAAAAGATCGTGCTCAATAGTACAAATAAATTAATAGAAAAGAATAGAATAGAATATACTTGTCTTAATTGTACACCATAAAATTATACACATTTAATTTGTACCTATTGCTTGCTCATTTCATGCAACTTCGTATTTAAATAGATAATTTCAACTTGTACGTGCTTAATAAATAAAACTTTCACTCAAATATAAATTTTATTTGCTCTGTAATAAAGAATAATTGAAATTCTCTATTTTGTACGTGGATAAAAAACTATCCACGAAAAGCCAAAAAAAATTAAACCTCATTCTTTTAGACTATGGCCGATCGCCATTGTTAAATGCGCGCGCATAGGAAAACTGATTAATTTAGCCCGCCATTGCGAAAAAATTTGCACAACTCGTTTTTACTGTTGAAAATGATTTTTTTGTATTATTTTCTTCACAAGTGTGTTGAAAAACGTCGTATGATACACGTGTGTATTGATGATTACCGTCCTCGGCTCTCTTAAGACCCTCACCTACGGCTCGGGTCTCAATGGTGCCTCAGCGGTAATCACTAACATTGCACACTTGTACCATAATGTACTATTATGTGACAAACTTTTTGAAGATTACGAAAAAGGTATTGATTTTTCGAGAGAGTGGTGGTGGCCCGATTATTACGAGCGTTCGAACCCAAAGACTTAGTGTAACTAATTATCCGCGACGTGGAATCGAGTGATTCAAAAAACATTACCTTGTTTTGTGCAGTCGGCGAACTTACAGAATAAGGACACGGTCAGTGTTGTGTGTAGAAATGTGAGGGTAGAGGAAGAAATTTTCTGCCCCAACGGAGCCAGTACGTACACCGAGACACCAATCTACCCGGGACCACGGTCGTTGCAACACGGCCGAAACGTCGGGTGAAATAGGTAAATAAATAATCGAAATCCCGTGATATATTGTTTCTTAATTTCATCACCACTACTACCAAAAAGATGAGGGAAAATATCGTGAGGAAACCGGCATGTCTTACACCAAAAAATTCTAGATCATGAGACATCTACCAACCCGCACTATGCTTTATTATGGCCCACTTCCTCTCTCACAAGGAAAGACTGTGTTTCAGCCGTGGCCAAATATGCTACACTTGTGTTGTTTTAATTTTCGGGATGCAAATCAATTAGCCTTAGCTCAATGTCAGATTCAGAGCTACAGTTCTAGGAAAACATGAAAATTGGTTCGATGGTGTGCCTGAAAACTGAACAAAAAATTCTCAGAAACCTCGTCTGTCTTGTCTCGTTTTTATTATTTTCATAACAAACACTGTTTGAATTTCTCTATCGTCTTAAAAGACAAACAAGGTAGCTCTACTTACAAATATGAGTATCGAGTTATCGAGCTGTTATATTACCAATTGCAATGTCACGAGGAAAAAAACCTGTGTGCAAAATGGGTAAAATATTACTTGCAAACTTTGATTACACACAGGGAACGAGCCAGTAGAATCAACTTTCTAAAAACCTAATTTGACCATCAAAGTAATCAATTCTGAAAGTTCTCAGTATTCTTTGAAGACTGCTAATGGTAAAACCAGCAAAATTATATTAGGTTTGCTCCTAATTTAGGTTATGAAGGTTCCTAATTCATATTTTGAAGTCGTCGGTACTCGACCCAGTTTTCCTCCTATTATATTAAAGACGGTGACACATTTGCGCTTATAATAAAAGTATTGCAAAGGGATGACATAATACAGTTTGTTTATTTTCTTAGCTCATCGCAAATACTACGCGGACGCCTGTAATTGCTTGTTTTGTGGTTTTACTAAAAACAGTCTTAGTATAAACGTAATATTTCAGGATGTTTATTGTTTTGATGAGAGCAGTGGTGGCCCAGTGGTATCGGCCGCGACTTACAAGTTGTAGGTCGTGGGTTCGAGCCCAGGCAGGCGCTTTACTTTGTGTAAATTATTTCATCACCACTACTCTCAAAACGGTGAAGGAAAACATCGTGAGGAAACCGGCATGTCCTAGAACCATTAATTCGAAGACATGTGACATCCACCAACCCGCACTGGGCCTGCGTGGTGGATAACGGCCCATTCCCTCTCACAAGAGAGGAGGACTGTGTCCCAGCCGTGGGTACATTAATAGGCTGTTGATGATGATGATGATTATTGTTTAGATGTTAGTTTATTAATCACGCCTCAACGGCAGAACGTGTTTACGACTATCCTCGCCTGCTTGTAAGTGGTGAAGTGGTCAACGGTGAATCACGCTCGCCTAGAAGTAACCTATCCAATCTTAAAAAAAAAAAAAAAACTAACTATTTATTTCCACATGCATTCATAAAATTTTTACATAGTTAGTAAATAACGCTCAATCTTTTTGAGGCAAGATTATGTGCGCTATCGATTCAGGTTTACAGTTACTCGCTCACAGTTTATCTGGTAGTGGACCTACACGTAGGCCCTTCCCCCATTCTAAACTAGATTTTACCATTTTCAACGGTAAAGTATATTTTCAGGATGTTTTTTATTTGACGAGGTTTTTTGTTTTCCATTTTTTTGGCTACTTCTTTAGGTAATTTATTTAGAATGCTTGGAAGGGCATACGTCCAGATCCTTTTACCGTATTCATTATTAACTTTCGGCAGTTTATACAGAGGCAAGTACGACAGGTTACGAACAAAAGTAGGTCTACTTATTTTCTCTAACTTATTTATATTGAGTTCACAGTAATCAGAGGCAACAGCAAATTTTACTTTATCAAATACATTTAAGACTTTACAATATTGGAACAATTTATCATAGTCGGGTTTATGTTTGAGTTTAATTTTATATGGTACCACTATCTTTAGTAATCGTATTTGTATATTATATATTTTTTGAAGGTAAGTTTTATAAGTTCTTCCATAACTGGTTATACCATAGTTGATAACAGTGTCGGCCAATGCCATATACAACAATCTCATGGTCCTATAAGGTAATTTGTGCTTTATCTTGTTGTTGTTTGTTGTAACTCTCAGGAAACATAGACTCCGGTCATGCATTCCCAAAGCACGCGCTAAATTTAGAGCGCGCACATGTAGATTAGCCTGGGTTAGAAAACTTCTTATGCCGAAAGTATTGGCGTCGGGCGCGGACATGGCACGGGCGGCTTCCTATGCCATTCAAATTTCATACATAATGCATGGAAATAAAGCGCAATTAAGAACATTCTGTAAGTCGTTGTTCGGACGTGTTTATGACGTCACACGTGTGTCCTAAATTGCACTTTATTTCTATGCGTTTTGTTTTAAATTTGAATGGAATAGGAAGCCGCCAGTGCCATGTTTGCGCCCGACGCCATTTCTGTGTGGCCTGCGCCTGAGGATAATTTTCAACTTACACGCAGGGTGCAACCGGTGAAAAATTTTGTAAGTAACAGTCTCTGTCACTTGTGTCATTGTGTCTCTTCTGGACCTTTCGTCTGAACCCACACAGCAAAATATTTCTATAATAGTTTAGTTTAGTATTCTTTGGTTTAGTGTTACGCTATGTGCTATGTGAAAACCATCATCATCAGTCTACCTGTGTAATAGCACGCCATTGAAATGACTCGTGCTGAACATTAACATTTTGTACTAATAATACAATAAAAAAAACCCGACTGCTTAAAAAGCGAACTAAATTGATATAAACAAGAAGAAAATCTTGCTATGCAGTCGGAGGATACATCTGGTTTTGGTCAGCCAGCTCGCGAATATGTATCCTCCGACTGCACAGCAAGATTTTCTTCTTGTTTATATAAATTAAGTTGTTTTTATCTTTTTAGTTCGCTTTTTAAGCACTGGGTTTTTTGATTTTATTAACTTATTTTTATTTATTACTTTTTAGTTAAAAAAAAACGTAGTCTAGGGATTATACCACTGTTTGACAATGTACGTTCAAAATAAAAAGTAATATCAATTTTTCTCATCATCATGAAAGCAAAAAAGTAAAAAAAGAAAATATTTGAAATTTATGAGCGTCGAAAGTTCCACATTTCGACACAAATTTTAACGCATTTTTGGGAGCGAATAAATACCATAAGAAGACGGAAAATTGCAAAACGCCACCATACAGGGATAGATTATTAGTTCAACAATGCAAATAATTTTATTTTGAACAGATAGATTTAGTCGTTTTTCATGATATCTAGACTGCCAAATATCAAAATCTGTTTATAAAATTTCGCGCGCTCGGTATCGTCCTAAATCATTATCCATTTCGCTACAAATTTGCAAAAGTGTGTATTCGTACGCGAACTAGCTTCCTACTGCTCATCACAGCATCTATCTCTTCCGCACGTGTTGTCGGTTGATATAAAATGCATTTAACCCCGCGCACAAAATAGTTCGTGCCGTCGACTAAGTGAACCCTTAATTTATTAACACTTTTTGTGACATCTACAATATGGTAGCTTTTTGCTCAGAATCAAAAGCTTAGGTAAGTACCTCCTTTGACACTGGCACACTGTAGGTAGGTACTGAAGATAACTTTAAGTTTTTATTAACACGCTTTTATTAGCTTGGTATGTATGTATCTATGTACCTATGTATCAATGTAACGGAATCTTTGAACGTGATTTTCAACCCCTTCTAAACGTCGGCTTAATTTGAAACTTAGCACACTTATCAAGGACCGATGACAATGCAATAGTTTAAATAGTTTGTCCCATTATCCTTACCAGGATCTTCAGGATTAGCGACTTTTTAGTTCAATTTACCATTAAAGCGTGTTTTTTAGTTTTTAGAACTACTACTAGGATTATTTAAATTAAATGTTCTGATATATAGAATAGGGTTCCTCCCGACATGAGACCCAGATGCAAATGGGGCTCGGAGCAAGCGGACCTTACCAGAGTTACACATTTACATAAGCCTAAATAGCTTAGGTCCTATCTTAGCACCATTTTCAGGCCAAGGTGTGACGCACAGACAAACAGCTACCCACTGTATTAGGAAACCACCAAACATGCATCTTAGAAAAGCTTACTCATAGACTGCATCCGTTATCCTAGTCACGTGTCAACCACAGGGCTATGGCGGCCATCTTGAAAAACAATAACTTGTAATGGGTGACATGCTGCGGGTGACATATTTAGAGCCTTTGTTACTAATAGAGAGGTGCAAGGTTACTCATAGGTATCGGAAGTACTGACCTATATTTGGAACTAACCTTTTCCTGCGGTTTCGTCCGCGTTTGAAGTAAAAAGAAAATATTCTAGGGTAACGGACGTACTAACGGGATAAATAGTAGGTATCGATCCTTTATCCAATCCAAGCCTGCCTGTGTTCCTCATTCAAATATAATCAGCAGTTGAGGCGTGATTGATTTTAAAAATATCAAAATGTAGTCTTTCACATTTATTCCACCTAGCCCGTTTCATCATCAGACTACAAGACGTACGGCGATGCACTATCCTTACATGGTCATCAAAATCAAATCATTTATTTTTATTTTACATAGGCCCACATGGGCACTTATAAAACGTCGACAAAAGGTGCACGGTTCGGGTTAGTCGTTTCCTATGGAGAAGAACCGGCAAGAAACTCCATGGTTACTCTTTTAAAAATGGTTTGGTTTTACAATATTTCCATGTTACAGCATTAGTACTTGGATATGGGGGGACAACGTAGGCCCGACAATAATCCGTAAGAAATTTAAAAAAAAAAACAAAAAATAATGTAAAAGTTAACAAGCATCTAGAAATCTAGAAGGCCTACAATGTTCACACATTCACAAAACAATCGGTAAAAGAATCTATAAAAAGGTAAAAAAAAACAAATTAATAAAAATGATGTCTAACAACACTAAATTTAACATGTGGCACAAAGTGCTGTAACTATTCTTAGCAAAGGGCTATAAAGATGATTGGAAAACATTGTAAAAAGTCTAATTAAAAGAGAAAAAAAAAATTGATTGAGAATAGTTAGTTATCCACATATTTGTGCCATTTATGAGTTACCAGGGAAGCCGCATGCGCAGAAGGAGCTAAAGCCAAATTTTTATCTTCAACGTAGTCCTTGATTTTATAGTATGCTTTTTTAATAAGGACACGTTTGATGTAGTTTTTGAACTTTCCATCGGTCAGTTCTATAACTGACTTGGACATCGATATACCACCCATTCACACTGAACGTTCTGGAAATACTTTCATTACGAGTATGCGTACAGCTGAGGAGTGGAATTACCTGCCAGAATCTGTGTTTTCCGATAGCTACAGCCTCGGGGTATTTAAGCCAGGAATGAATAAGTTACTTTTAGGCAAGCGTGAAAGACCGTCGACCACACCATCGCTTACCATCAATATGTAATAAAAAAAACATAGTTATTATAGGATCCTTCTGGTTCTGACATTTAAGCCTAAAGATGTTTGCTCGAGAAAAACGTGGCAAAGCTCTCTCTCAAAATTCGAAATCAAAAAATCTAATTCGAGGCCCAACTACAAAGTCCCATTCATAGCCATCATGATTCTGTTCTGTAAAAGGGATAGTACTATTCTTTCATCTATTTCGCCGCCCCAGATTCGGATTAATTTGACTCCGAAAAGTGAGAAATAGTGACTTAGTAGGTAGTTAGCTTCAAGGTCTCTCCTGAATAAAGCTTTATTAATACCTTCCTCATTTCCATACCATATCAGCAATGAAAAGCTGTCGGATCGCATTTATGCTGTTTGTTATTATTGAATCGTCATCTGCCTAGTGGATGAACTAATTAACGTCAGTTTAAACTTGGAACGTTGAATCATCATCAGTATTTTAATGTCCCCACTTCTGGGACACAGGCCTCCTCTCTATGAGAAGGAATGGGCTATAATCCACCACGCGGACCTAGTGCGGATTGGTAGATGTCAAATGTCTTCGAATGTTTGGTTCTAGGACATGCCGGTTTCCTCACGATGCTTTTCTTCACCGTTTTGAGAGAAGTGGTGATGAAACAATTTACACAAATTAAAGCGACTGCCTTGGTTCGAACCCACTCCTAAGTCGCGGCCATTACCAATTAGCCACCACTGCTCTCGAACGTTGAATAAGTTCCACAAACGTTGTTATAACGCGCACCGAAGCAAAGTTTGAATTAAAATCATTTCTAACGCCGTAGAAGAGCGTTTAAATATAAAATCAGTTTTGCGCAGCCCCTTTTTTTCGAAAAATAGGAGAATATCATTTTCCGGAAGGTAAAAGACTAATCTGCCATATTTGGAAAATATTCACATCAATAAAAAAAAAATAAAAAAACTCGCGCTAAAAGCCAATAATCTGAAATTTGACATTTTTTATTTTTTTTTGATGGGTTTGCTCTTGACTCTAGTCTAGGTCATAGGTGACAGAAACAGAGTCAACGAAGGAGCTAGCTTACCCCAGAAGAAGCCTGTTCACTCTAACTTTGAAAAGATTCGGGTTGAATGCGTTCGGAAACACAAACGCAGTTACTGTGTTCCATTCATTCGCTGTGCGCATTATGAAGGATGTTTGGAAGCGCTTGGTGCGAATGAGTGGAATAGCAACAAGGTAAGGATGATAACTTGCAGTGCGTCTAGATGTCCGATGGTAGAAGGGGGGCGGGATGAGGGGCGGGATGAGGTCGTGGAGTTCTTGAGCTCACTCACCGAAGTACAGTCTGTAGAAGACCGACAAGCAGGCAACTTTGCGGCGATGAGCCAAGCTGTGAAGCTTGGCATCCGCCAGCTCAACGTCGCCAATGAGCCTCTTGGCTCTGCGTTCCACCGAGTCAAGCACGGCAAGCTGATACTTAGCTGAGCCATCCCAAAGGTGGCTGCAATACTCCATGCAGGATCGGACTTGCGCTTTGTATAGGGTTAAAAGTTGTCCAGGCATAAAGTATCGCTTCACTCTATTTAGGAT